>ML785509.1:304530-346309 GCA_009831015.1 Picea engelmannii | reverse complement strand
GCCTCGCCACTTTCTTTAAGGAACCATAGCATAGTTGAGAGCCTTTCTCGAATCGTGTTCTGCAGCAGCATTATTCCCAAAGGGAACAGGGGAGATCCGCCCATAGAGTCGAACCTGCCACCGCTATTATTATTTTTATACGAGAAACTAGAAACAGAATAGAGGTGTTTTTTTTTTGCGGTGGATCGGATGGAACATACAAGGTTAATTTTAGCTATACAATGTGAAGCAGTTTTACAGTCCAAGCGGACAGGTGGTTTCACCCGAGTACCATAGAAGTATTACTCATTGAATCGAACCACGAAATAAGACTTGTTTTTGGCGGGAAAGATTACTGAGTAGCAGTCAGTCTTATATATGTAATAGCTGGAGTGAGACCTTCTGTTGAAGTACCGAGGAGACAGAAAACTGATTATCGACATTGAAACCTTGAACTAACTCGGTAGCTGTAATCATGCTTCATATTTGCTGGAACAAGATGTTTCGAGTAGCTCATAAAGGTGTCCAACTCTTATCGATCGATGTGTGCCGTTGCCTGAGGTGGTGTAATAATGGAGCTGCGCACCACATCTGCTGGGGGAAACCCCTTTGGGGGAAGTTTTCGTTCTGGGAGTATTCATGCTCCTGGAAGTGCCATCATCTCTAGGGGAACTCACTTTCCAATGACCCCTAAAAATTCAAGAAGTAAAAATATAAGGGGATTGCAAGGTCCATCTAGGACAACAGAGAATTCACCTCCCTCCCGACATTCATTTGCACCATTTCCTTTGCTCAGAATGTTAGATTTACTATATTTGTCATGATTATCAAATGACCCTATTTCCCATGACCCATCATGGCCGACAATTCCTTCCAGGTTGCCATCAGATATTCCAAAATTTGACGGAAATATAGGAGAGGAACCCTCCACTCACATCATGAAATATCACTTATGGTGCTCATCTAACTCGTTGATGGATGTTAGTGTGAGGTTGCATCTTTTCCAAATATCCATGATTGGAGCCGTCACCAAATGGTACATACAACTAAAAGGTGGTTTCTTTAAAAGCTTCAATAACTTGGCAATGGCATTCTTAATGCACCACCAATTGCCCATATAGTATGAGATATGAATAGAGATATTGACTTCACTGTTTTAAAATAATTCCACTCACATTTCTGATCATATACATGAGTGGAGGTGAATACATAAGATGATTAAGACTCAGATTCTAGATCAACTCCTTATGGAGTGGTTCACCAAGTCCCTCTTACCACCCATTTCCAGAGATGTAGTTATGGTCGGGGCGACCATCGAGGAATATACCATTTTGCATGACCAACACTTGGACTTGATCAATTCTCAGTCAGATACACTTTATGACATTATCCCAAATGCTCCTAGGCCGTCGAGAAATTCAATGAAGCCAAACCCCCCATGCTGATGGTGTGGTTGGTTCTTTTTCCCATGCATATGTAAACCAGTTAGTTGATCAGATGGGTCCAATGTCCATTAAGTCACACCCATAAGCTTCTAGAACTAATTATCAAACTTCCATAGTCCCCTCTCAGATCTTCAAGGTGAATTCTATGTCATCCACACAACTAAAAAATCCTCAACAACTTGAAGGTAAGAAGAAAATGAACAAAAAAAAAAATCCAATACTGAGAAGGGGACTGCCTCCACCCTAAACACCTAGGAGGGAGGAACTAAGGAGAAAAGGAAGAGTCATTTTCCATGCACAATTTGTGGGGACAACCACCTTACTCACCAGTGTCCTTGGAAGGATGAGGTCCATATATTTTTGTCACAACAACGACCCCCCCATCATCTTGCTATATTAACCCATCCTTCCCCCCCTCAACCTCAAAACATGGTTTTCACAAATCCTACCCCTCCGCAATGGGGCATGGAAGGTACCTCTCATCATGATGGGTTTTTCTTGAATGCTTCTGTCTATATGTGTGACCACATAGTCAACTTCCAGATTTGAGCCAAGAACTATGACATTTTCGATCCTTCCCATGCTTCCCTAGAAGCAACATATTCTTCCCATCTTGGTGGCCCTATTTATATAGAGAAACCCTCTTTTGACGCATTGCATTTCTCCCAAAGGGAAGTATTCGATGTATGACACATAATCCTAACACATGGGCTGCCCACAATTACAATATTGTGGAAGACTTAGCCTAGGGACCTTGTGCCATGTCGGTGCTTGAAGTTCTCCAAAGCTTCCCAACACAGTATAAATCCTTGCTATCTTCCAAAGATCCCTCAGAGTTGATCTTGATGATGTTTGATTCATCTTAGGTTACTCATAATATCTCCCATCAAGTAGCCTTCCAAATTAAAGTGTATACGATGGGTAAAAAAATATTCCAAACAATCGTTGATGAAGGAGCCTCAACTTGCATCATGTCTATTTCTTATTGGAAAGACATTAGCTCTCCTAAGCTCAAAACATCTGCAATACTATTGAAGGAATTCAATGGACACATGTTCCAACCCCATGGAATAATCACCGCCTTACCCATTGAGTTAGGTGGTAAGACTGTCTTTATTGATGTGGAGGTTTTTGACGCACCTCTTGAGTACAATATGTTACTCAAACGTACTTGGTTCTATGAGATGACTACAATTGTCTCATTGGTCTTTAGAGTCCTACATTTCCCTCACTAAGAGAAAATCATTATGATTTATCAACTCACATTCTGTACCCCAGACCTTGGATTCAATGCGAGGGCAAATGTACCCTTTGTCAGTGATACCACACAGTCTTTTTTTAACGTCACTGCAGGGATGTTCAAAGATCCTTCACTAATGGGAATATTTCAAAGATCCACCTTCCATCCTTACAGTGATAGCTCCAAAATTGCGCTAGACTTGACTGAGAGAGTGTGTGAAGTGAGTGTGTACAAATGAGCTAGATCATCTCTTATTTATAGTGGTTCTTGTCGCTTGTCTAGGCCGACTTGTCCTTTTAGAATCCAATACTTTAATATTAATTATTTTACTGATCCAACTTGTCTTCTAGGGTTTCTACACATCTGTTTAGGGTTTCTCTAGCTTCTGAAACATTCTAATCTAGTCAGCGGTTACACATGGAGGTTGATACCTCCCACAACTACCATAATATCAACACTTCATCCTAGCTAGGGAGGTATTAACAAGTAGCATCATCATAGCCACACATGCTATCTCATGATCATGTAGATGAACTCACAAGAAACATCACCACTATAAATATCATCTGATAGCATCAACTGCATCATCTCTCAAGGCCATACTCCATCTGAGTAATCATGCATGATGCTGAATAAGTCACTGAATCAACAGAGTGATACAAGGACCATTCTTCTAATCCGAAAATACATCCTAGAAGAATTACTGTCCCAACAGATGTTGAATGTCCTCAATGGCTCCAAGAACCATACTCTCCATTGCATCATCTCTAAGATGCATGATCATATCTATGCTGTAATAGCATGATTCTTTGCATCATATCTAAGTTGTACTAGCATGATCATATATAGCATGATGTGGAGTACCATCTACATCATATCCAATCCGTACTAGCATGGTGCCAATGCACCATCTCTAAGATATACTTTCATGATGTAGATCAATGCCTCTACATCATCTCACTATCCATCTAGCTGGAAATCACCTCCAACACTACTGGTTGGAATACCAACCTAGGAAACACTTTCAACACTACTGGTAATCTCCATGGAAATCCAGTAGTAGTACACAGTTACTTCAATGCCATCCAATATATCACAACAATGTCGATCCGTAGTAGTACACAACTACTGTACAGTGGTACACAACCACTCCTAGTAGCACACAACTACTAACCAATGACACAGTCACTACTAGTGGATCAAATCCACCACAATAGCATACAACTATTTTCCAGAGACATACAGTCTCCAAAAATATCAAATCATATCATCTGATATCATCCTGCATCAACAATGTCATCAACTGCATCACCTCTAATCCGTACTAGCATGATGCAAATGCATCATATCTAAGCTGTACTGGCATGATTTGGAGTATCATCTACATCGCCTCTAATCTGTACTAGCATGAACATAACTAGTATGATGCAGATGCATCATATCTAAGCTATATGTCATATCTAATATGTACTCACATGATGTAGATCAATGCCTCTTTGTGTCACCTCTAAGTTTTATGATAATCTCTAATCTATACTATCATGAGCATATCTAGCATGATGCCAATGCATCATATCTAAGATGTATGTTCATCTCTAAGTTGTACTAGCATGAACATATCTAGCATGATGTCAATACATCATATCTAAGATGTATGTCCATCTCTAAGTTGTAATAGCATGGCCATATCTAGCATGATGTGACTCATAAGAATCATCTCTAAGTTGTACTAGCATGATGTCAATACATCATATCTAAGTTGTATGTCCACCTCTAAGATGTACTAGCACAATGCACCTTAGACCATTATATCATCCACAACTCCAACCATCTGTATCATAAATAAGCTATACTAGCATGATCATAACTAGCATGATGCAAGCATAATCTCTAAGATGTATGACCATCTCTAAGTTGTACTAGCATGATACAGATCTACAACTCATTGACAATACATGATGCCACATATCAACACTCCCTCCCGACTGAGGAAGTCATGTCCTCCGTCTCAACCAAGGGAGCAATCTCCACAAGTCCCAGCTTGTCCCTTAAGTATGAAAACTTTATCTTGGACAGAGGCTTCATAAAAATATCAGTTGTCTTCTCATCAGTGGAGATACACTGGAGAATCACTTCTCCCCTCTGGAATTTATCACGAATAAAGTAGTACTTGATCTCAATGTGCTTCGACTTGTTATGGAACACTGGGTTCTCTAAAAGATTCACACAACTTTGATTATCACAATGTATCACAGTCGAATACAACACCTGATCAAATAGTCTAGAAACCAACTTATAGAGCCATACTACTTCCGTACAAGCATCACAAGCTGCAATATACTCTTCTTTTGTAGTGCTGAGTGCAACAGACTTCTATTTCCTTCTAGCCCATGATATCTTTGCAGATCCCAAACTGAAACATATACCATAAGTAGTCTTTCCGTTATCTGCACTCCTTGCCCAATTTGAATCAGTAAATCCATGCAGCTATACATCACTATTTGAGGCATATCTCAAACCATAGTTTAGCATCCCACAAATATATCTCAAAATATGCTTTGCATCTATCCAATTCTCATGTCTAGGTTCCACCTAGAACTGGCTCAACATGCTCACATCAAAGAAAATGTCCGGCTGGATATTCACCAAATACATCAATGAGCCAATCAATTGTCGGTACAGGGACGAGTCCACTGGATCAGAATCAAAATCTCTCAAATTTTTAAATATTTGCCACCATGGGAGTTTCCATGGATTTGAAATCCATCATTCTGTTAATGGGTCCTAGATCCCTTTAACTCAACTGTAGGAACCAAACCTGCCACCGAGGTCCAATTAGACTTTGCAGCATTTAATAGTGGAATGGTTCTCTAGATCTTGCGATCTGACCAATTAATCGATGGGATTTACATTTTCTTGTGAAGGTGTCTCCTTCAGTTTGGAATTTCTCTTTTTGTATTTTCTCTTAGGTGGGACCGATATAATATGGAAGCCGATATAAACCAACTAGGTAACAAAATAGGAACAAGTTTAACTACTGGAGAAGAAGATGATCTTGGGATAACCCTTTACTCTAGCACATAGGCAGTGATAGTCTACCACATGCCTAGTACTAATACATTAACCATGTGAGTATTCCAATTACCGACTGAGATACAATTTATCAAAAAGAAAACATGCATGTGATAAATGATGGAAAGTAAAATAACCCGCTCAACTCTAACCATCAATCACATAATAACACAAAGATTCGTTTTCATCATTAAAGAAAAGAACTGTAAAACATTGCATTAGATAACTTAACAACAGATTTGATAGCTCTTACTTGTTACAACATCTATTCATGAGACGAGATAGGAAATAATTCTTCTCCACATCCAATCATACACGCTTTTGATGAAAACACAAACTTGTCTCTGGTCCAAAAGGACTTCTCAATTAAAGGCAATTCCGAAATAGTTCTTAACAAAACAAAAAATGAGAGTTTCTTGCAACAACTATCAACCCTTAACAAATAGGTCGATGCTCTTATTTATAACATAAAATTAACTAAAAATAACAACTAATGTGTAGATAAGAAAAAAAAAACTCGCCACATGGTGCTCTCTCCTATGAGTCTTTCTACCATTCATCTCAAGATATCACTTAAGAGGGTGACTCTTCTCGTACTCCGACCACATGATGAACAACTCCTCGAAGGTGTTGGCATATGGGAATCTATGTTATTCCATTAGGGCCGAGTAAATTTCTCTTATCTCTATTGCATGTGCCCGATACTTGACTATACTGGCACTTAACTATTGCAGCGCAACCCGAGATTTGATCGGGTGTTCCATAAACTATCGCACCTGACCTGGTGCCATGTCTGTCACCTTTGTTGTTTCTTTGACCCATGATGAATCTTTCTTGGTGTGCAATTTGACTATGTCGTGCAAGTCAACAAAGTCATTGGGAACACCAAATTCAGGGAGTCTGATGTCTTTCATCACTCGATTGATCTTGATCCAGTTTTTCTTGCACTTGGCCCATTTCTCTTAGATTTCTCGGTGAGGTTCCTGAGACATTTTTGCCCAATACTCGGTTGATTTATTTATGTGATCAAGGCTGCCTTATTTTAATACTCGAATGTTGTGTTCTTTTGTATCTCGGCCCTGTTGGACTACACCAATGTAGTCGAATCTTTCCACGGCTTGTTGTGCTTTCTTGTACCACCGCTCAATATCTTTGCACGTCGCAAGTACCATGAGGATGTCTTCCTGGAGCTCGACTATCCTTGCAATAAATAGGTTCTACTCGTCTGTGAACTTGCTGTAGGCCTCCTTGAATTCATTCCTTAGGTACACTGCGGCCTGTGTGGTGTCTTGGTAATAATTCATGAAGTGGCACAAATGTTCCAATTCCTTTAAAGAAACAACTAGGTCCTCTTCATCTTTTTAAGCTCTGTCCAGGGTGGCATCTATGATTTCCATCCTTGCATCAATGAGTTCATATGTCTTAGCATGCTCTGTGTTGATCAGATGTTCCTCTGTAGTGATGAGGATGGAGAGATCTAAAGTGATCCTCCTCTTCTTGGTGGTTCTTTGGATGATAGCCTTCCTTTTCCAATCATAGACTATGGCATGTATGTCGACTACTTCATCCACAGGTTCAGGGATTTGCTGATCTCCCCAGGTGAGTGTATTCCCCAGACTCCTGATGGTATATACTTGTTCAATACCGAGTTCTTGAACTTACTCCCTGTGTTCTGAAGGCCTGACTTCTGTATGTCGCTCATCAAGGGGTTTGAGTACCGATTGAAGTTGAGGCATTGGGGGTATGCTCGGTACTTATTTGATCATCGGCCATTGAAAAACTAACTTTCTTCTGTGCAGCTTCTTCCTTTTGCTTGACCAACCCTGGCTCATCCTTTGAACTGTCTGCCTGGGTCTCTGGTGCTTTGGGCAGCTCAGTGTCCAGGCTGCTCTCAACCCCTTACTCATTCTGTGGAAGCCCTTGAATCTGAGTGTCGGGAACATGGGAAGATTTCTTCTCCGACTCCTTTTCCTCTTCGATATGCACAAGGGGTGCCTCTGAGCTCTCATCATCATTGTAGATTTTTATCAGTTTGCTTAGGGGGTTTGGTGCACTTTCCACACTTGTTGTTTTGACTGCATCTAGCTGGGTTGAAACACCTGTCGGTGATCTGATCGGTGGCGTTGTGAATTCAAGGTCATCTAACTCGATCTTGGCTTCTGTTCGAGTTATCGACAGAGGATCCTGTCATTTCTGAGATGTCTGGGTCATACCGTAGATGATCAATCACTTTTTGTGCTTGTTCTAACATGAAAAATCCCATTTCCCGTGCATCCCGTGGCATAGAGAAATCTCTTTCTTGAATCGGGGATGCCGGGGGGGCTTTTGCTACTTTGGCTGCTACCCGGGAAACTACTGCTTTGAGCGTTATCATTTCTTCTCTGGCCCTGAGGGCCCCTTGATTTGATTGTTCTAGGATTGTTTCTTATTCATCCAGGCTAATGGCTTTGAACCTGGTCATCTTATGGTCTGCCATCCTTGCAACCACTTCATCCCAGTCTTGGGCATTTTTGGTGAAGACCTCATCTTTGAATTTTTCATGGGTGTATGGCCAGTAGGATGACACTTGAGATGCATGTTTCAAGACCAAACCCCTTGGGTCATGTTTGTGGAAACAACCGGTCTGGAATCATAACTTCAATTGGCTCAGTCCTTCCTGCTTGTCTTGAGCGGTGTCTTTTACTAGGTAGAAACCTACATGGAATCCATATGGTATAAATGCCTGCTTCTTATCTTTCACCAGGGTAGCATTGTAGCCTTGCAGGATGGTCTGGTAGAAGATTTACCCCATGACAATCCGGTCGGGGACATGTGCTGGTAGGAGATGAGGTGCTCCAGTGGCCTTGAAAACCCTGATATAGGTATCGTTCTCATCCAGATACCAGTGTCCGACCTTAGATATCATGTTTTTGGCCGCAACTGATAGTCTCAGACATTCTTTCTTGAAAAGAATAAAATGAATGCGTGCGATGAATTCATCGCATATGAGGGAGTAGGATTTTTTGTACCTGTTCTCCCATAAGACGCTGAAATATACATGGAACGGGAGTTTCGAGACGTGCCGGCTTAGTTTCATTCTAGCAAAGACATTTCTGGCGCACACGACGTCCAGTAAATAAGAAGCCATGTAGAAGGTTGGAGTCTCTCCTTCTTTCAACGCCTGAGCTTGTTGTATGTAGATGCTGAACTGCTTGGAGATGATGGCTCCCCAATTGAAACCTCTCCCATAAATGGCCATTGTGTAAGCTAGAGGCATCCATGCCTATGAAAACCTGGAGCAGTCTTTCTCCCCATACAACTGACAGATAAGGGCCATTAGATAGATGTACGACTCCCTTAAATTGGTCATATGGTACCAGCCGAAGGTGCGATTGGTGTATTTTTTATCTTCTCTCCACCATGAGGCCATTAGCCGACCGGTGTCGTGGTGCTCATAGAAGTTTACAACAAAATCGATGTTGAGTCTCTCCTTCGGGTCTCTAATCTTGTAATAATTCTGCACCTCTACCGGAAGGAAAACCCCAACACACTCACCATTGTCGTCATTGATGAAGAATTTTTGAGTGTCCGTGTGGTCAATAAGACACTTCAAAATTTGTATGTAGGGGAACACTGGAGTTCTTCTTGCTACTAAGTGCAGGTACAATTTTCAGATATTCTGAAAAACTTCATCGTCGAGATTTCTCATATCGGGGTCGCTGTGCGGGATATATTCTGGGAATTCTTCCTGGCTGATATTCTTGAAGAATTCTCCCCAATGTGGGAGTACCTCCTTGGTCCCTGTGCTTTCCTCCGTGTCTCCAAAGGCTGAAGGTTGAGTGAAAACATTCTTGGTGGATGTCCTGATGACAGGTTCTGGCCTGGGAGAAAATTCCAATTGTTTTGCGGCTGCTGGGGAAGAGCCTTCTCCCACCTCTGGTTCCTTTAGCTTAGGTGCTCTCAGTGATCACCTAGTGTTTGGATTTCTTGGAAGCATTGTTCTTGCAATCAAAATAAAATCCTTTAGAGACTGCATACATAACAACACTGGATAATATATATATATATATATATATATATATATATATATATATATATATATATGAAGTGTAAGCACAATAAATCCAGACTGGTACATACCTGTAAAGCTTGCTAACTGGCTATTTGATACTCACGGGATCTCAACTGATTTGAATTGCTCGTTTCTCTCCTCTCGATGCTCTGAAACTCCTTTGCGTGCAGAATGGTTTCATTTACAATGGCCCAAGAGAATTTACATGGGGAAGAACTTACCGTGTCGTATCAACCAATTAATTCGAGCGATGAGTGAAATTCAAACAAATCTACCGCCAAATCTTTGCAAATTAACTCTTCGTGGGTTGATGGCGGAGGCGCAAAGGGTGATGTGTTCTATCGGTAATTTCAAACGGCTTTTTGATTCGCACACAAAGTAGCAACTAATGTGAGATTTGGATTTAATTAGTCTCTTAAATGCTTCGAATCTAAATGTATCTAGATACCATCCCATTGTGTCGCTTTCTTAGTGGGCAGACCGGGTATCGATGAAATGTTATGGACTTCTTCGTTGATGGCCTTCTACGAAAAACCTCCGATGCTGATCAATTTCATCGTACGGTGATGACGTGGCATAACTAACTTGGAGGTGTGACTTGGCCCTAGGGAAACAAGAGTGACTCGGGGTAAAACTAGATCGTACGGTTATATAATCTGGAAAGACACATGGAAAATGAGGATGGGTGGATTAATCATGTATACCAATCAGATTTGGGGTTTTCAACAGGCTGCATGTTCTAAAATAAACCTGGGATCGCCGATGCCAAAAAATTATCTGGGGTTGGAGATCAGGGATAAACCTATCACGTTTTCTATGGACTTGATTTCTCAAAAATGCGCCCATGCCAAAATGCTTCGAGGATCGGTGATAGGGAAGACTCTTTTAGCATTGGTCAGAATGTTCATCGCAATTCAGTCCTCTCCAATTTTGACAAGTTCATCAAGTATCGACTATCAGAGATATCACTTCTTTCCTTTTAGACGTTACTCCCTTCACCTTTTACCGATGCTGAAGGGGGTTGGCGATTGGTGATCTATGTATGTGATATTTGTCATGAAAAAAAACTTCCTTTCGCTGATACCAGTGAAGATCGATGCTCGACAACTGAGGTTCTCCAAGTGATTCCTTTTCACCTTTTAATTATTTCCAATGCCGAATTTTGAGCGCGTTGAGTGAAGTGTTTTGGATGTTGATTGCTTATTTAAATTTTAAGTATTTTTAATTCATGAGGTTTTATAGAGTTACCCATACCTGAATAGCTGATGAAATTCAAGAGAACAAGCAAAAACAAAACATTTCTCAAAATAAAAATTGAGTTCAGATATTTCAAAATCAAGCGGTACCTAAAAAGTGAAAAATTGACATAGGATTTTTAGAGTGTGTTGGGTGCTCAACAAATGGCGACTTACTGGGCGAAAGCAGAAACTCTGTTCCTTCCTTGGGCTTGGTTGATGCAAAATATAATTAGGAACTTAACTGATTTTCATCAGAGCTTATTCTACCCTTGCATATGAAATTCCTCGATTGATGCATCTGCACTTACCTGTGGGGTTTTTATCTTTATTCCACCTTCTTTTATTATAACCTTGACTCATGCCCTCTTTTGAAAAGATTATAGTAGAGCATTCACTAGCACTAGGACTTTTAGTTATCCTTATTCATTTGCTACGGTGTTGCTCCGCTGCCAGTGAGCATCCATAGCCCCGCTGGAGTCACCCTGACATCACAGACCTTGCTCCATTGCCAGCGAGTGTCCATAGCCCTGATGAAGATATCTACATACCCTCTCCTACTGTGTGCTCATTTGATATAGTTAACTTTTATTTTGGCAGAATTCCCTAAGCGAGCGGGAGAGGAGGATGTTTGTTATTTGCAAAAAGATGAGGTGGTTAAGGTGAAACTCACTAGCTCTGTCTCTGAGGTGCATGTAGTCCTTTCTGTCTTACCATCCTTCCCTTAAGATTTTACCAGAATACTAAGCAGACACTTTCACATTTCTCCAAAGTTGTTCATATGTGCAGGTTAGATAGAAAATCCCTCGAGAAACCACAGGTTGCTCAACGTTTCTTGTGTTTGTAAGTGAGCGACGAGTTAGGAAGAGAGTTTTCTATGTCGCATGATTTGAGGTCAACCACTATATCGCTAAACAAAATATTTCAAAAGATCAGAAGAATGATCACAACAGACAAAACAAAAAGGGTATAAATGCAAAAATATAAAATCGACGCATAAAAAATAAACAAAAATATTATTTTTTTATTTTTTATTTTTTAAAATTAATTGATGAAAATATTGTTTAAGGGCTTGGCCATTTACTGGGAGAGAATTAGATTCTCCCCTTAGATTTTGTAGTCGATATGTGCCTAACCCAATATTCTTGGCTACCTGGAAAGGTCCGAGCCATAGATTGTGAAACTTAGAATGTTTTCCTTTAGGCTTGTTTGCTCTGTCCCATTTTAGGACTATGTCTCCTACTTCAAAATGATTCTCTTTAGCCTTATGATTATCAAACCACCTTTTAACTATCTGTTGGTGGGATATGAACTTTGACTTAGCTTTCTCCCTTTCTTCTTCTAACATGATCAGGGTGTCAATTCTTTGTTGTAAGATTGATGAGGGCTGCCCTCTGGACTCTTGAACAAGTTGAAGAGATGGAAGATATAGCTTGTTTGGGAGAATGACTTCCTTCTCATATAACAGAAAGTATGGGGAATTCCCTATAGCTTCCTTGGGTGTAACTCTATCGGCCCATAAAGCATTATGAAGTGAGATATTCCAATTCCTCTGATTGTCTGTGACTATTTTCTTCAAAATCCTCACTAAGTTCTTATTAGTTGATTCAACCACTCTGTTTCCCTGTGGATAATAGTTTGTAGAGTATCTGATTATGATTCCTTTGTCTAGAGAAAACTCTATTAATAATGTGGAAGAAAAGTATGCGAAATTATAAAAAACAAGGACATAAGGCATATCGAACCTTGTGATTAGATGATGCTCTATGAATTGGATCACCACCTTTTCATTTACATCAGTCAGAGGAATGGCCTCTGCCCATTTTGTGAAATAATATGTGGAGGTTAGTATATACCTATGCTGTTTTGAGGAATTCAGTGTTATCTCTCCTATGATATATAACCCCCATTGCTCAAAAGGCCTATAAATGACCACCGATTGGAGTGGGACAACTGCCCTCTTCTCCCTCCTAGTGCTTATTTGACAAGTTTATAGTTTCTAGCGTATGTGTTAGGGTCCTTGAACAAAGTGGGCCAATAATAACCAGCTCTCAGTATCTTATGAGTGGTGGTGTTTCCTGCAAAATTTCCACTGGCAGGACCATAATGTAATTCCTCTAGAACTTTGTCCGCATCTTCACGTTCGAGGAATCTTAAGAGTACGCCATCATAGTTAACACAGAAAAACACTGAAATGATGAGGTGATATTGTATTGATTTCAACCTGAGGGCTCTCCTTTCCCTAGGATTTAGGTTTTCTGGACAAGTTCCATGAAATAGGAGATAGTTCAGCTTCTCATACCAAGACTCTTTCCTTGGAGAGACATATGATGCTTCGCCACACCACGATGCTAATTCATTTTCCCATCCAGGGTATTCATTTATTTGGTCCTGGGCTTCAACGGCTAGTTTACACAATCCTTGACCCTTAACCAGTTTAGCAGGTTTTATGTCCAGATCAAATTCTTGGAATGCTGCCATCCAATTCCCCCTTCTTTCCCCCATCTCTTGTTGAGTGAATAAGGATCAGACCGTAGGGTGAGGCACTATGAGTTTGGTATGATTCTTTAGGATGTAAGATATGAAATGTTTCACCGCTTTGTAAACCGCATAATCCTGCTTGTTGATGGTAGGATAATTTAGTTTGAATCCTTGGAGATTAGTGCTCATGAATGACACCAGAGCCTCGTTGTTGTCATCATCCTTCTGAGTCAATATTGCAGCTAACGATTGGTTGGAGGCGAAAGTATAGAGGAAGAGATCTCTACTAAAATCAGGGCTTCTCAACACCGGAGCCTGAGATATCATAGTCTTAATATTGCTGAAAGAATCCTTTCGTTCATCATCCCACTTGAATTCAACATCTTTGAGGATCATTTCTTGTAATGGTCTGACAGTCTTGGCGAAATCGGGGGCGAATTGTCTTACAAAATTTATTTTCCAAAAGAAGGATTGCATTGCCTTTTTGTTATGAGGTAATGGGAGCTGAGTTATAGCCTTGAATCGCTCTGGATCTATGCGAATTCCTACTTGGGATATAATATGACCTAATAGCTTTCCTTCCTCCACACCAAAGATAGTTTTCTTAGGGCTTAAAGATATATCGTATTTTCTGCACCTTTCGAAAATCCGGGTTAAGTGTTGGATGTGTTCCTCTCTGTTCTTTGAATACATAGTTACGTCATCCAAATAAACTACTACACATTTGTTAATCAGTCCTCCAAATGCTACATCCATGGCCCTTTGGAAGGTTTCTCCTATGTTGATTAACCCAACGGGCATGCGTTTGTAAGCGAAGGTTCCCCACTTGGTTCCGAAGGTAGCTTTCAAACGATCTTCCTCTGAAACCAAAACTTGGTTGTAGCCTGAGAAACCTTTTGGCAGGGAGAAAATATGAGAGCCAGACATGGCCTGCAAGAGTTGTTCCATCGGTGGGACTGGATAGTTGTCCTTTTATGAAGCTCTATTTAGGTTTCTGAAATCCATGCATAGGCGGATTTCTCCCAACTTTTTCCTCACAGGAACCAAATTTTCTACCCACGTAGAATGTCTAACCTGGAAGGTAATTTTGGCATCTAAAATTTTCTTCAACTCTTAACACATGAGAGGTTCTAGGGATGGGTGATACTTCCAGATCTTCTGTTGGAAGGGTTTCACTTCAGGTTTTAATGGGATAGTGTGTTGAATGATGCGGGTATCATAAGTTTTCAGATCCCAGTAGGACCATGCGAAGACATCTTGATATTGTCTGAAAATTTTTAGATAAGCCTTCCTTTCCTCTTCAGATATTGTCTTACCGAGATTTACATTCTTAGGGTTTTTCAGGGTTCCTAGATTTATAGTTTCATGCATTGGACAAGAACTCCCCATATTTGCGTTCTTCGGCCCTTTAAATCTTTCTTTCAGGTCAAAAAGATTTTCTCAATTAGCTATCCCCTTTGGGATCGTGTGAGACTTCGATTTATCAGTTGGTTGACCTGTCCAAGGATCAATTTCTGTTGATTGTTTCTAGAATACTTCATCGTTAATAGCCAAATCTTTGAAATTGTCTTGGTTAGTCAGAAAGTTTATGATC
The DNA here is from genome assembly GCA_009831015.1 of Picea engelmannii. Lineage (NCBI taxonomy): Eukaryota > Viridiplantae > Streptophyta > Pinopsida > Pinales > Pinaceae > Picea > Picea engelmannii. The sequence continues at coordinate 331,212 of ML785509.1, read as the reverse complement.
TATTCATCTCCTTCAAAGACCTTCCAATTAGAAATTTTGTTGGGCACCAATGGTTTGTAGAGTAGCTCCACAGTGAACCGAGAGGCTTCATAATCTTCTGGAGGTGAAAGCCTTGAAGTAGTAGTGGCCAGGGAGTCATCAAGAATGTTCTTTGCTCTTGGAATCACTGTAATGTTGAAAGCTTCAAAACGCTCTATCAACCTATGCACTTCCTATTGATAATTCTTTAGGTGCGGATAATTTCAATGTATAGTATTCCTTACATGTCTAATGATAATTTCAGAATCTCCGAAAACCTTCAATTCCTTAACGTTTAAGTCTATGGATTTCTTTAGCCCCTGCACTGGAGATTCATACTCCGCGGTGTTGTTCATGCATTCAAATTTTAGTTTACAGGATAATAAATGTCGTTTACCCTTTGGATCAATGAGGATGCACTCTGCCCCTGACCCTTCTTGTGATTTAGATCCATCAAAGTATAAGGTCCAAATTTGTGAGAGAAAGTTATCAGTTTCCCTTTTGCTGTAACTTTCCTCTTGTCCTCCTGTTTGTTCTGTGATTTCTAACGAAGGTTCTTGGCAGAAAAGGGTTTCCTCCACCAATATCAACAATTCCTCTTGAAAAACCATTTCGGATTTTTGAGTAAGAGGGACATCATATGGGAGAGGGGAGAAATTTCCGAAGTCGGAATCACAGGAATAATTGCCTAAAACAGGGAAATCTTCCGATGAGGGCTCATTGAGGGCTTCTAAGTCGGTAACAATATGTTTTAGATATATTTATCTATCGATCTTGATCATATGTAATGTCCCCCACCTCTTGATGAAGAGGTTTGGAGAGACTTAGTAGTCTAGTCATCCCCACTAGAATATAGTCTCATGCACCATGGGGAAAAGTCAGCTAAACTCAATGTTATATTTTGAAGTTGACTTGAAAAGGTAAAAAGCAACTCACTGGAATATTAGAGTGCTTGAGGTTGAGTTAGGAGTTGAACCTAAGGGTAACTTAACTCAATAGAGGAACAGAAGGAGGTATAAAGGAAAGCCTAGGGCACACCTCTCACTCATCTCAGATTGTTATGCATTTTGCTATTGGGCTCTTGAGCACATAGTTTTGAGGGTTTTGAAAATACAAACCCTAGAGAACAACTCGGTGGTGAAAGATTCCACCCATATTGTTCCAAGCTTGGTCTTGGGGATGAAATACTCCACCCACACCATTCTACAACATTCATAGGCACTATCACTCATCCAGGAGAGCAACAGGCAGTACCATTAAGGGTTTTCTAGCAGAGGCACATCATTCTTTGGAGAGGAGTTTGATCCAGGCTATTGACAGGGATTTTTGACATTCTGGCACTTAGGTATTTCTTGCAGGGCCTTGATCATCCGAGTTGATGTGTTTTGAGAGGGTTACTCTTGCCATATCATTATCTTGAGATTTGGTACATTTTTGAGAGAAGGAGGGTGCAAATTTGATTCAAATATTCTTATTTTGGAGGGGTTATACCTCAGATCTGACCCTGAGACTTCTCCTAGTAGATTGTGGTGACTCGGTCTATTTTTCTAGAGAGATTCAAGGGATTTGGAGGCCTCCTTCATCAGGGCCAAAATATTGAGCTTGATAGTCTTCAGGAGGGTGCAGTCTTGACTGAGGATTCAACAGTTTGGAGGGGCAGATCTCAACATCTGGACTTGGGACTTCAGGGAGGGATTCTAATTGCCCCGATCTATCATTTGGTGAAGTTTGGTGCTATTTGGAGACTTCCTTCAACTGGGCTGAAATATTGGTCTTCTTAGCTCTGTAGTAGGACGTTCTATCAGCTAGGGGGGTTTGGACTTGACCCTGGATTCTTCTTGTATTGATCTTCATTGTATATCCAGCCTTGGGGCTTGCATCGTCTTGGCAAGAGCATTTTGTAGAAACTCATATATTATCTATTGGAGCTATCTAATGTTATTCTAGATCTGCATCCTTCTTGTATCAGGTTCTTGCTTATTACATCAATAAAGGTCCGATCTTTCTATTGGTTCCATATCTTGTGTTATCTTGTATATTTATTTATTTTCTTCAGATCTAAGTAAATAATTGAACTCTAAACCCTAAGGCCGAAACTTAAGAGGCCAACTTGCAAACACAAATACATAAACAAGCAAATAAGTGGTCAGTTTGTTCCAAGCAAGAAAATTGGCTTGGGAACATTACACTGGTATCAGAGCTTTGATCCTCCCATCCTGTGAGGATTAGTGCATGCAAAAGTTCAATGGCATCTATATGGGCATAATAATGAAATATACAAGTGAAGTAGAGGTCGAAATGGAAGGATCATGTGAGGACAGTGAGCCACAAATACTAGCAGGGATTGCTAAGGACTTGCAACGTTCCATACAGGTATCACAAAGCGACCTTGTAAATCACCTGTAGGAAAACCAGGAGACTACACGCAGGGGATATGATGAAATATCAGATACCTTGAAGAAGATAAGTGAGAGCCAACAATTGATATCACAACTCTTGATGGAGATGAGTCATAAGGGGAAAGACCTAGAATATTATGCTAACAGGGAAACTAGTGGATCTCATGGCAGGAACAAACATCAACCAGAACATATTCCCTATCATCATTCTGAGGGAATCCATGGAGGGGGAGCACCACAAGGACATACAAGTAGCAGGACCACTCCTAGACTGTACTTTCCCTCATTTAGAGATGAACCCACACAACCCAACCACCCAGATGAGTTTGAGGATCAATTTGATCAATATGTCAAGGAGTACAACTCATTAGGCATACCAGTTCAGAGGCAAATCACCCTATATCAGTTATGTGGATTAAAATTTAGAAGCAAGCCCAGGCCGTACCACAGGAATAACTATGAACTTGAGTGCAGGGTTGGGAAGATGGAGACCCCCTACTTTGATGGTTCGGCCAAGATGACTGCACATGCATGGGTACAAAAAATAGACACTTATCTGTGTTGGGTATATGTTATATTCTTTGCATGTGTGTGTGTGGGCATGCTAGGTTTGACAACTACGTTTGACAATCCATCTAGTAGTTTTGTCTGTGTCATGTGCGCCAGGCACTTCCTAGGGGGTCCCTAGGTATGCCCCCCTTGGTTACGTGCAGCGTTAGGGGAAACGCCCTGAAATTTTGTTTTTGGGCGGTTTTTTCTATTTTTAACGGTTTCCTAAATTAATCCTGGATGAAGGGATTAGGTTTTTGGTATCTACAAAATACCTAAAAACATTGTATATATATTGTATGGTGAATGGTGAAATTTGATATAATGAATATAAGAAATTTTTTCCTTGGTTGAGGTTTCCGGTATAAATATCTACGTACTATGTGTATGAGCCATTGATTAAATTTTGTTTTTCTTAAGAATATATATGCATTTATTTACTTCACAAGTTTAAAACTTACAACCTGTAGCTTAACCCTATGAGGGAGATGGATGCCATCAATTTTAACACCATGTACCTGGAGGGAAAAGCTCATGAATGGTGGTACCATGGGTTGACCACACTTGGCCACAATTAGATAGTGGCATACACAAAGTTTACACAATGACTTATTGAGAGGTTTGACCAAGGGGATCCAAAACTCCATTTCAGGGAACTCACACAACTCAGACATACAGGATCACTGGAGGTGTCTATTGAGGAGTTTCAGAGGTTAGTAGTCATGGTACAGGACGTGTCACACTCCAGGCTCATGATGCTCTTCACAAAGGGTTTGATGGAACCCTTAAAGGGTTGGGTTAAGGCTTTTAATCCTACCAACTTGCAGGATGCTATATGGAGTACGAGAGATCTAGGCCCAACTGCAAAACCGAAATGTGTGCCTAGAACACCTCTAAACACCAAAGGGAGAGACCAAAGACCTCCAATGAATCCAGGAGGAAGATACCCAAGGGGGTTTGACAGGGGAAGAGGCAGGATGGATGAGAACACTAGAAGAGAACTGAGGAGAAAACAACTATGGCACACATGCAAAGAACCATGGGACCCATACCAAAAGTGTATGGGTCGTGGAAAATCTCATTACATTGAAGTGACATCGGACAATGAGGAGGATGGTTTTGGCCACATCCAGAACATAGAAGAAGACACCACCAAAAGTGTAGAAGAGGAGGCTACATGTCATGACAGTGCAACAGAGGAGAAGGCTACATTGACATCTATTAGTGGGGTACCCAAGTACAACACCTTCAAGATGAGAGGAGTATTGTAGGGGCAAAATGTTCCAGTGCTCATTGATGGGGGTGCTTCTTACAACTTCATTGATTCAACATTGATACAGAGGAGGAACATACCCATAGTTGAATTTGAGTGGTTCAAGGTGGAGGTAGTGGGAGGAAGCACCATGCCTTGTAACAGGTACATTCTAGGGATGAAGCTTACACTGGGTAGGCATGAATTAGCACAAGAATTTTATGTGATGGACCTCCTTGATACAAACATAATCCTTGGAGTTTAGTGGCTCAGTACGTTGGGACCTATCACCCCCAACTACAAGACTATGGAGATGTCATTCACAAAGGAGAGTGGGATAAAGGTAGTTCTCAGAGGCATGTCTAGAAACACAACCAGAGTAGTTACAACAAAGCATATGGATGCCATTTTCAGAAGAGAAGAGATCGCATATGCTGCTGAGTGTAAGATTTCGGCACATGTGGAGAAAAAGGGGAAGGTTCACTATGCACCATAGATCTAGAGGATCATTGAAAAACACAGTAAGGTGTTTGGACCCATTCCACCAGGAGTGCCACAAGATAGGGGATTTGAGCATATAATTGAGTTGGAAGAGGGGGAAAAGCCAATCATTACCATGCCCTACAAACACCCAAATAAGTACAAGCACGATATAGATAAGGCCATCAAATAACTCTTAGACATGGGTCACATTAAACCAAGTTCCAATCATTTTGCATATTCAGTGGTACTAGTCAAGAAGAAGGATGGAACCATGCACATGTTCATTGGTTTCAGGGCATTACACAAGAAGACTATAAAAAACAGGTATCCCATTCTAAGGATTGATGATCTATTGGATGAGCTCCATGGGGCTGTTTACTTCACCAAGATTGACTTGCGCTCTGGATATCATCAGATCAAAATGAGGGAGCAAGACATCCCCAAAACTGCCTTTAGGTGTCACTATGACCACTATGAATTCCTAGTGATTCCATTTGGATTGACCAATGTGCCAACCACCTTTCAGTCATGCATGAATCACATCTTCAACAAGCAGTTGAGGAAGCACCTTCTTGTGTTTTTTGATGACTTGTTGATCTATATCAATACTTGGGAGGAACATCTTCAACATGTGAAACGGATTTTAACCATCATGGAGGATCAATCCTTGTATTTCAAGGAATCCAAATGTGAATTTGGAATGACAGAGGTCCTCTACTTAGGGCACATCATTGGAGTGAATACGGTACAAGTACACCAAGAGAAGATCCAAGCGATACTTGAATGGACCACACCTAAAACTCTTACAGATTTGAGGGGGTTTCTCAACATCTTCACTTATTATTGGAAGTTCGTCAAGGGGTTCTCACAACTTTGTGCACCCTTGACTGATTTGACCAAGAAAGGGGCTTTCAGATGGAGTGAAGAGGCACAATCTACATTTGGCAAAATGAAAAAGGTAATGAGCACATGCCTAGTTTTGGACTTACCAGATTTCGGCCTACCCTTCATATTGGAGTGTGATGCCTCCAGAGAGGGCATTGGGGCCATACTTATGTAGAATAGGCATCCTCTTTCCTATGAGAGATGAAATTTGAGGGGCCCTGAGCTTGTTTACACTATCTACGACAAAGAAATGTTTTCCATCATGCATTCCTTGTCCAAATTCATGAAATACTTAGTGGGAGAAAGATTTGTAGTGAGGTCAGATGACAATAGCCTTAAGTACTTCTTGGAAAAGAAAGACTTGAATGAGAGGCAACATAAGTGGGTTAGTAAGATATAGGCCTATGATTTTGACATTGAATATGTCAAGGGGAAGAATAACGTGGTATGCACCAGGGATGAAGCTTCCAAGGTGCCCCTTTAATGGTAACTAGATGTGCACCCAGGCTGTGCTAAAGTATCCGTTTAACTTCTCGGACCAATCTCGACTCAATAATAATCCATAAGCTTCTGGGATATCTACTACGATAATCTCAATTACTTGCACAAATTTAGGGTGTGCCTCCATTCTGATCATCACATCTTTGAGTTCTCCCATAACCTTCACCTGGGTTCTGTCTAGTTGTATTACATGCTTATCGCTTTTAAGAGGATCTATGTTTAACTTTTTGCAAATAGACAAATGCATAAAATTAGAAGATGCTCCTAAGTCAACTAGACAATTATGGAAGTTTCTGTTGAAGACTTCAAACGTCAAAAGGAAAGGTGGGACAAAAGGTTTTCCCTTCCTGTCTTCATAGCAAGCATTCATAGTTGGTTTATTTCCTACCTCTGTGGGAGTTAGATTTCTTCCAGCTTGATTAATGCTTGTTGTAGGATTTTCTACTGATCTCAATGCTTGTAGCAGAAAGTCCTTTTGTTGTGGGATTCTACACATGTCCATGACCGAAATATTTTCTTTCAACTTTTTCAGGTCCTCTACTATGTTGTAGTCCAGCTTGGGCGATTCTCGTGTATGGATGTTTATAGAGTTTCTTTGAGGAGAAAAAGGTTCTTTCGGGTGATCGGGGGTTGGCTTTCCCAATGAAGTTTGGGTAGTAGTGAGATCATTTGAGATGGGTTGACCTTTAATTAGCGTTTGCACCACTGAGACCTCTGCGGTGGTTCTTGAACCTCAAATAGGTCATCGGAAGGCATAATTACGCCAGGATCCCATATCAGCATGGTTGTATCTTCTAGTGGATCAATATCTTCCTGATCAACAATATTCATAACTGAACCGCTTGATTGTTCAGTTAGGGAAACCTCATCTAGAAACTGGGTGGCCATCAAATTCATGGCATGCACCCATTGAAGGCAGTCTCTTTCAGAGTGATTCTCTTGATGATAAGTACAAAAAGAGTCAGATGTTGCATTTCCCAGATTGATGTTTAAGTTGGTTGGGGGAGGTTCAATTGATTTGAAAGGAGGATTCCTTTTAAAAAATGGTTTATAGGGCCTCTGGCCTTGGTTTCCTTCCCCTGCGTTTCTCTTCATGTCTATGATTTCATTTAATAACTTCTTAACCATATGTTGTAGGTCTTCTATGTTTTCATTACTTTTTTCAGGACCCCATTCTGTTTGTTTCCCTATGGGTCTAGTTAACAAGAGTCCTCTTTCGGGAGGAGGTTGAACTTGTTTCTTAACTAATGAGATCTGACCTTCCTTACATCCTTTCATTTGGAACTCTATTGTTTTGGCTTCTTCAAATTCTCATCCAGGGTTGGTTTGGCATCCCTCTTTACAAACATGGAAATAGAAGTTGGGAGAGCATTAGCATATACTTCAATTTGCAACTCCTAAGTTGGTTTAGCTTCAGGTTGAAATTTGTTCAAGATAGTTGTGAATCTTTGATTGAAATATTTAACCTTCTCCTTTGAACTCATGGTGGCGATGAACAATTCAGCCATCAAAGCTCCTGTAGTGGTTTCTTTGGAAAATTTGTCTAGAAAATCCTTTTGAAACTTTGTCCAACTAGTTATGGATCCTACAGGTAAGTTAAAATACCACATGGAAGCCGAATTCTCAAAAGTGTAGGGGAACAACCTGCATACTACATCTTCATGTTGGACATTCATAAGTCCGATAGATAGTATGACTTTCTTGATGTGGTCTTCAAGCAATCCCGAGGTTTCAGGGTCGAATTTAGGGAGTAATTTCTCTGGATGTGGGGGAAGGTTATGTATTCATCCAGGGATGGCCAAAGAATCTCTGGACAAACAAGGTTGATTTTTTTGTGGTGGTTTTCCCCTCTCTTCATCATGGTCATTATGATCTTCCATATCTTCAGATATTGAACTTGATCATTCTGAGTTATACCCTTCCTCTTCCAAGAAATTGTCAGGCTCAGAGAAGTTGTCGGATGACATTTTAGGAATTAGGTTAAGAGGAAGTTCAATTTTGGTGAGAGAGAAATCTATCAGGTATTCTACAGTGTGCACAAAAACCTAGTCAGGGGTATCAACCACTAGTCGTCTTACTTGTTTTCTTTAAGGAAGTATCGAAACTAAGGACAACACATCGATCTGTCAGGCGTACACTCTTGTGATTCTTCTAAATTGATTAAATTCTTCGTGAGGGAGAGCGTAAGGTATGTCTGGGTACAAGAATTCTTCGTCAGGCTGGCGTGTTGCTCATTTCAAGAGTACTTAATGTGTGTGGGCTATCTTGGGAATGACTAGCCATGCATGTGGGCTGTTTTGAATCTATAGGCTGTCTAAAATATTATGTGAAATATGTATTCAACCATTCATTCTTCAACCCCTCCTTCTAACACCAATTTTGTTGATGGGTCCTAGATCCCTTTAACTCAACAATAGAAACCAAACCCTCCATCGAGGCCTAATTAGACTCCACAACGTTTAATAGTGGAATGGTTCTCCAGATCTTGCGATATGGAAAATCAATCGATGGGATTTACGTTTTCTTGTGAAGGAATCTCCTTCAGTTTGGACTTTCTCTTTTTGAATTTTCTCTTAGGTGGGATCGATATAAGATGGAAGCTGGTATAAATCAACTAGGTAACAAAATAGGAACAAGTTTAACTACTGGAGAAGAAGATGAGATTGGGATAACCCTTTACTCTAGCATGCAGGCGGTGATCGTCTACCACAGGCCTAGTACTAATACATTAACCATGTGAGTATTCCAATTACTGATTGAGATACAATTTATCAAAAAGAAAACATGCATGTGATAAACGATGCCAAGTAAAATAATTCACTCAACTCTAACCATCAATCACATAATAACACAACGATTCATTTTCATCATTAATGAAAATAACTGTAAAACATTGCATAAGATAAATTAACAACAAATTTAATGGCTCTTACTTGTTACAACATCTATTCATGAGACGAGATAGGAAATAATTATTCTCCACATCCAATCATACATGCTTTTGATGAAAACACAAACTTGTCTCTGGTCCAAAAGGACTTCTCAATTAAAGGCAGCTCCGAAATAGTTCTTAACAAAACAAAAAATGAGAGTTTCTTGCAACAACCATCGACCCTTAACTAATTGATCGATGCTCTTATTTATAACATAAACTTAACTAAAAATAACAACTAACCTGTAGATAAGAAAAACAAAACTCGCCACATGGCATTCTCTCCTATGAGTGTTTCTAATAGTCATCTCAAGATATCACTTAAGAGGGTGACTCTTCTCGTACTTCGACTACTTGATGAACAAGTCCTCGCAGGTGTTGGCGTATGGGAATCTATGTTGTTCCATCAGGGCCGAGTAAATTTATCTTATATCTATCACATGTGCCCGATATTTGACTATACTGGCACTTAATTGTTGCAGTGCAACCCGAGATTTGATTGGGTGTTCCATAAACTGTCGCACCTGACCTGGCATCGTGTCTCTCACCTTTGTTATTTCTTCGACCCATGATGAATCTTTCCCAGTGTGTGATTTTACTATGTCACGCAAGTCGACAAAGTCATCAGGCATGCCAAATTCGAGGAGTCTGATGTCTTTCATCACCCGATTGATCTTGATCCAGTTTTTCTCACACTTGGCCCATTTCTATTGGATTTCTCGGTGAGGTTCCTAAGACATTTTTTCCCAATACTCGACCGATTTCTTTATGCAATCAAGGATGCTTTATTTTAACACCCAAATGTCATGTTCTTCTATATCTCAGCCCTGTTGGAATACACCGATGTAATCGACTCTTTCCATGACTTGTTGCACTTTCTCATACCACCACTCCATATATTTTCACGTCGCAAGTGCCATGAGGGTGTCTTCCTGGAGCTCAACTATCCTTACAGTAAATAAGTGTCGCTCATCTGTGAAATTGCTGTAGGCCTCCTTGAATTCATTCCTTAGGTAAAATATGACCTGTGTAGTGTCCTAGTAATACTTTTCCAAGTGGAGAAAATGTTCCAAATTCCTTTAAAGAAACAACTAGCTCCTCTTCATATTTTTTAGCTCTGTCTAGGGTGGCATCTGTGATTGCCATCCCTGCGCCAATGAGTTCGGACGTCGTAGAATGCTCTGTGTTGATCATATGTTCCTATGTAGTGATGAGGATGGAGTGATCTAAAGTTATCCTCCTCTTCTTTGTGGTTCTCTGGACGATAGCCTTCCTTTTTCGATCATAGGCTATGGCATGTATGTCAGCTACTTCATTGGAGGGTTCAAGGATTTGTTGATCTCCCCAGGTAAGTGTATTCTGCAAACTCCCGATGGTATATGATTTTTCAAGACCGGGTTCTTGAACTTCCTCCCTGTGTTTTGAAGGCCCAAATTTTGTCTATCGCTCATCGAGGGTTTGAGTACCGATTGAAGNTCTCAGTACTTACTTGATCATCGACCATTGAGACACCAACTTCGTGCTATGAAACTTCTTCCTTTTGCTTGCCTGACCCTGGCTCATCCTTTGAATGATCTGCTTGGGTCTCCAGTGCTTTGGGTAGCTCAGTGCCCAAGCCGCTCTCAACCCCTTGATCATTCCGTGGAAGCCCTTGAATCTGAGCGTTGGGAACAAGGGAAGATGTCTTCTTTGAATCCTTTTCCTCTTTGATATGCACAAGGGATACCTTCGGGCTCTCATCATCATCATATATTTTTATCAGTTCGCTTAGGGGGTTTGGTGCACTTGTCCCACTTGTTGTTCTGACTGCCTCTGGCTAGGTTGCAAGACCTGTCGGTGATCCTGCCAGTGGCATTGTGAATTCAAGGTCGTCTAACTTGGTAATCTCATCAATGTCTATAAATTTAGGGTCGCTTGGGCCTGCCTGGCTTCTGTCCGAGTTATCTGCAAGGGATCCTATCATTTATGAGATGTCTGGGTCATATCACAACTCATCAATCACTTGCTGCACTTGTTCTAACATGAAAAATCCCCTTTCCCGCGCATCCTGTGGTATAGGGAAACCTCTTTCTTGAATCGGGGCTGCCGAGGGAGCTTCTGCTACTTCGACCACTACCTGGGAAACTGCTGCTTCGACCACTATAATTTCCTCTCTGGCCCTGAGGGCCCCTTGAGCCAATTTTTCTAGGATTGTTGCTTGTTCATCCGGGCTAATGGTTTTGAACCTGGTCATCTTAGGGTTTGCCATCCTTGCAACCACTTCATCCCAGTCTTGGGCATTTTCGGTGAAGACCTCATCTTCAAACTTTTCATGGGTGTATGGCCATCATGATGACACTTGAGATGAATGTTCCAAGACCAAACCCCTTGGATCATGTTTGCGGAAATGAATGGTCTAGAATTAGAAATCTAATTGTCTTAGTCCTTCCTGCTTGGCTTGAGCAATGTATTTTACTAGGTAGAAACCTACATGGAATCCATACGGTATAAATGCCCACTTCTTATCTTTCACCAGGGTAGCATTGTAGCCTTGCAGGATGGTTTGGTAGCATATTTCCCCCATGATAAGTCGGTCGGGGACATGTGCTGGTAGGAGACAAGGTGCTCCAGTGGCCCCAAAAACCCTGATATAGGTATCGCGCTCATCCAGATACCAGTGTCTGACCTTAGATATCATATTTTTGGCCGCAACCGACAGTCTCAGACATTCTTTCTTGAAAAGAATAAAATGAATGTATGCGATGAATTCATCGCAGATGAGGGAGTAGGATTTTTTGTACATCTTCTCCCATAAGACACTGAAATATATATGGATCGGGAGTTCCGAGACATGCCAGCTCAAGTTCATTCTGACAAATACGTTTCTGGCGCACATGATGTCCAGTAAATAAGAAGCCATGTAGAAGGCTGGAGTCTCTCCTTCTTTTGGTGCCTGAGCTTGTTGTATGCAGATGCTCAACTACTTGGAGATCATGGCTCCCCAGTTGAAACCTCTCCCGGAAATGGCCACTGTGTAAGATAGAGTCATCCATGCCTCTGAAAACCTGGAGCAATCTTTCTCCCCATACAACTGGAAGATAAGGGCCATTAGATAGATGTATGACTCCCTTAAGTTGGCCGTCTAGTACCATCCATAGGTGCTATTGGTGTATTTTTTTATCTTCTCTACACCACGAGGCCATTAGCTGGCTGGTGTCATGGAACTCGTAGAAGTTTACAACAAAATTGGTGTTGAGTCGCTCCTTCGGGTCTCTAAGCTTGTAGTAATTCTGCACCTCTACCGGAAGAAAAACCCCAACACATTCACCATTATCATCATTGATCAAGAATTTTTGAGTGTCTATGTGGTCAATAAGCCACTTAAGGAGTTCTATGTAGGGGAACACTGGAGTTCTTCTTGCCACCATGTGAAGGTACGATTTTTGGATATTCAAAAAAACTTCATCATTGAGCTTTCTCATATCAGGGTCGCTGTGCGAGATATATTCCGGGAATTCTTCCCAAATGATCTTCTTGAAGAGTTCTCCCCAATGTGGGAGTACCGCCTTGTTCCCCGTGCTTGCCTCCGTGTCTCCAAAGGCCGAAGGTTGAGTGAAAACCTTCTTGGTGGATGTCCTGATGACAGGTTTCGGCCTGGGAACAATTTCCAATTGTTTTGCGGCCGATGGGGAAGATCCTTCTCCCATATCTAGTTCCTTTAGCTTAGGCGCTCTCGATGATTTCCTAGTGTTTGGATTTCTTGGAGGCATTGTTCCTAAAATCGAAATAAAATCCTTTAGAGACTGCATACAAAGAAATACTAGATAATATATATATATATATATATATATATATATATGAAGTGTAAGCACAAGAAATCCAGACTGATACATACCTGTAAAGTTTGCTAACTCTCTATTTGATTCTCACAGGATCTCAGCTGCTTTGAATTACTCATTTCGCTCCTCTGGATGATCTGAAACGCCTTTGCGCGCATAATGGTTTTGTTTACAATGGCTCAAGATAATTTAAATGGGGAATAACTTACCATGTCGTATCAACCAATTAATTCGGGTGATGAGTGAAATTCAAACAAATATACCGCCAAATCTCTGCAAATTTAATTCTTCATGGGTTGACAGCGGAGGCCCAAAGGGTGATGTGTTCTATTGGTAATTTCGAACGGATTTTTGATTCACACACGAAGTAGAAAATAATGCGATATTTGGAATTAGTTAGTCTCCTAAATTCTTCGAATCTAAACGTATCTAGAGATAGTGTCCCATCGTGTCGCTTTATTAGTGGGGAGACCGGGTATCGGCCAAATGCTATGGAATTCTTTGTTGACGGCCTTCTGCGAAAAACCTCTAACGCCGATCGATTTCATCATATGGTGATGATGTGGCATAACTGACTCAGAGGTGTGACTTGGCCCTAGGGAAACAAGAGTGACTTGGGGTAAAACTAGATTGTACGGTTATCTAATCTGGAAAAGACACATGGCGAATGAGGAGAGGTGGCTTAATTGTGTATACCAATCAAAGTCGGGGTTTTCAACAGGCTGCGTGTTCTAAAATAAACCTGGGATTGCCGATGCCAAAATAGTATCAGGGGTTGGCAATCGGGGATAAACCTATCACGTTTTATATGAACTTGCTTTCTCAAAAACTCGCTGATGTCGAAATGCTTCAGGGATCAACGATCGAGAAGAATCTTTTAATGTTGGTCAGAATGTTCATCGTGATTTGTCCTCTCTGATTTCGACAAGCGCGTCGGGTATCGGTTATCATAGATATCGTTTCTTTCATTTTAGACATTACTCCCTTCACCTTTTGTCGATGCAGAAGGGGGTCAGCTATCAATGATATCCGTATGTGATATTTGTCATGAAACAAAACTTCGTGCTCAATGAATGAGGTTCTCTGGGTGATTCCTTTTCACCTTTTAAATCCTTTCGATGCCGAATTTTGAGCGCGCTGAGTGAAGTGTTTTGGTTGTTGATTCCTTATTTAAATGTTAATTATTTTTAATTCATGAGATTTTATATATTTACCCATACTTGAATAACCGATGAAAGTCATTAGAACAAGAAAAAACAAAACATTTCTCAGAAGAAAAATCGAATTCAGATAGTGAAAAATTAAGTGGTACCCTAAAAGTGAAAAATTGACATGGGATTTTTAGGGTGTGTTGAGTGCTCAACAAATGGCGATTTATTGGGCGAAAGCATAAAATCTATTCCTTCCTATGGCTCGACTGATGCAAAATATGATTAGGAACTTAATTGGTTTTCATCAGAGCTTCTTCTACCCTTGTATTTCAAATTCCCCGGTTGATGCATATGGGCCTGCCTATGGGGTTTTTATCTTTATTCCACCTTTTCTTGTAACCTTGACTCACACCCTCTTTTGACAATAGTCTAGTAGAGCATTCACTAGCACTAGACCTTTTAGTTATCCTTATTCATTTTCTACAGTGTTGTTCTACTGCCAATGAGCATCCATAGCCTCGACGGAGTCACCCCGATGTCATAGACCTTGCTTCGCTGCCAGTGAACATCCATAGCCCCAACAAAGATATCTGCATACCCTCTCCTATTGTACGCTCATTTGATATAGTTAAATTTTATTTCGACATAATTCCCCGAGCGAGCGGGAGAGGAGGACGAATTTTATTTGCAAAAAGATGAGGTGGTTAAGGTGAAACTCACTAGCTCTGTCTCTGAGGTGCATGTAGGCCTTTTTGACTTACCGTCTTTCCCTTAAGATTTTACCAGACCACTAAGCAGACACTTCCGCATTTCTCCAAAGTTGTTCATCTGCGCAGGTTAGATATAAAATCCCTTGAGCAACCACAGGTTCCTCAATGTTTCTTGTGTTTGTACATGAGCGACGAGTTAGGAAGAGAGTTCACTATGTCGCATGATTTGAGGTCAAGCACTGTCTTGCTAAACATAATATTTCAAAAGCTCAGAAGAATGATCACAACAGACAAAACAAAAAGGGTATAAATGAAAAAATATAAAATCGATGCATAAAAAATAAACATATATATATATATATATAAAATTAATTAATGAAAATATTGTTTAAGGGCTTGGCCATTTACTGGAAGAGCATCAGATTCTTCCCTCGGATTCTGTAGTCAATATGTGCATAACCCAATCTTCTCGACTACCTGGAAAGGTCCAAGACATAGATTATGAAACTTAGAATGTTTGCCTTTAGGCTCATTTGCTCTGTCCCATTTTAGGACTAAGTCTCCTACTTCAAAATTCTTCTCTTAAGCCTTATGCTTATCAAACCACCTTTTAACTATCTGTTGGTGGGCTATGAACTTTGACTTAGCTTTCTCCCTTTCTTCTTCTAACATGAGCAAAGTGTCAATTCTTTGTTGTAAGATTGATGAGGGCTTCCCTCTGGACTCTTGAGTAAGTTGAAGAGATGGAAGATATAGCCCGTTCGGAAGAATGGCTTCCTACCCGTATACCAGAAAGTATGGGGAATTCCCTATAACTTCCTTGGGTGGAACTCCATCAGCCCATAAAGCATTATGAAGTGAGATATACCAATTCCTCTGATTGTCTGTGATTGTTTTCTTAAAAATCCTCCCTAGGTTCTTATTAGTTGATTCGACCACCCCGTTTCCCTGTGGATAATAGTTTGCAAAGTATCTGATTATGATTCCTTTGTCTAGAGAAAACTCTGTTAAAAATGTGGAAGAAACATACACGGCGTTATAAAAACAAGGACAAAAGGCATACCAAACCTTGTGATCAGATGTTTCTCTATCAATTGGATCACCAACTTTTCGTTTACATGAGTTAGAGGGATGGCCTCTGCCCATTTCGTGAAATAATCTGTGGCGGTTAGTATATACCTATGCTATTTTTAGGAATTTAGTGTTATCTCTCCTATGATATCTAACCCCCATTGCTCAAAAGTCCTAGAAACGACCACTGGTTGGAGTGGGACAACTTCCCTCTTCTCCCTACCAACGCTTATTTGACAAGTTTTATAGTTTCTAGCGTATGTGTGAGCATCCTTGAACAAAGTGGGCCAATAATAACCAACTCTTAGTATCTTATGAGCGGTGGTGTTTCCTGCAAAATTTCCACCGGCAGGACCATCATGTAATTCCTTGAGAACTTTGTCCGCATCTTCACGTTCGAGGCATCTTAAGAGTACGCCATCGTAGTTAATAAGGAAAAGCACCGAATTGATGAGGCGATATTGTGCTGATTTCAACCTGAGGGCTCTCCTTTCCCTAGGGTTTAGGTTTTCTGGAAACGTTACATGAAATAGGAGATAGGTCAGCTTCTCATACCAAGACTCTTTCCCTGGGGAGACATATGATGCTTCGCCACACCACAATGCTAATTCATTTTCCCATCCGGGGTCTTCATTTATTTGGTCCTGGGCTTCAGCGGTCAGTTTGCACAATCGTTGACCCTTAACCAGTTTAGCAGATTTTATGTCCAGATCAAATTCTTGGAATACTACCATCCAATTTCCCCTTCTTTCCCCCATCTCTTGTTGAGTGAATAAGGATCGGACCGCAGGGTGAGGCACTATGAATTTGGTATGATTCTATAGGATGTAAGATATGAAATGTTTCACCACTTTGTAAACCACATAAGCCTACTTGTCGATGGCAGGATAATTTAGTTCGGCTCCTTGGATATTAGGGCTCATGAACAACATCGAAGCCTCGTTGTTGTCATCATCCTTCTGAGTCAATACTGCAACTAACGATTGGTCGGAGGTGAAAGTATAGCGGAAGAAATCTTTACTAAAATGAGGGCTTCTCAACACCGGAGCCTGAGATATCACAGTTTTAATATTGCTGAAAGAATCCTTTCGTTCACCCTCCCACTTGAATTCAACATCTTTGAGGATGATTTTTTGTAATGGTTTGACAGTCTCAGCGAAATCGGGGGTGAATTTTCTTTCAAAATTGATTTTACCAAAGAAGGATTGCATTGCCTTTTTGTTGCGAGTTAATGGGATCTGATTTATAGACTTGACTCGCTCTAGGTCTATGGGAATTCATACTTGGGAAATAATATGACCTAATAGCTTTCCTTCCTCCACACCAAAGATAGTTTTTTTAGGGTTTCAATATATACCGTATTTTCTACACCTTTAGAAAATCTGGGTTAAGTGTTGGATGTCTTCCTCTCTGTTCTTTGAATACATAGTTACATCGTCCAAATAAACTACTACACATATGTTAATTAGTCCTCAAAATGCTACATCCATGGCCCTTTGGAAGGTTTCTCCTGCGTTGATTAATCCAAAGGGCATGCGTTTGTAAGCGAAGGTTCCCCACTTGGTTTGGAAGGTAGTTTTCAAACGATCTTCCTCTGAAACTAGAACTTGGTTGTAACCTGAGAAACCGTCTAGTAGGGAGAAAATATCAGAGACAAACATGTTTTGCAAGATTTGTTCCATTGTGGGACTGGATAGTTGTCCTTTTCTAAAGCTCTATGTAGGTTTCTGAAATCCACGCATAGGCAGATTTCTCTCGACGTTTTCCTCACATGAACCAAATTTTCTACCCACGTATAATGTATAACCTGGAAGATAATTTTGGCATATAAAAGTTTCTTCAACTCCTGACACATGAGAGGTTCCAGGGATGGGTGATACTTTCGAAGCTTCTGTTGGAAGGGTTTCACTTCAGGTTTTAACGGGATAATGTGTTCAATGATGCAGGTATCATAAGTTTTCAGATACGTGTAGGACCATGCGAAGACATCTTGATATTGTCTGAATTTTTTTAGATAAGCCTTCCTTTCCTCTTTAGATATTGTCTTACCGATATTTACATTCTTGGGGTTTTTCGGGGTTCATAGATTTATATTTTCGTGCATTGGACAGGAACTCCCTGTCTTTGCATTCTTCGGCCCTTTAAATCTTTATTTCAGGTCAAAAATATTTTCTAAATTAGCTATCCCCTTCGGGATCGTGTGAGACTTCGATTTATCAATTGGTTGACCTGTCCGAGGATCAGTTTCTGTTGATTGTTCATGGAATACTTCATTGTCAATAGCCAAATCTTTGAAATTGTCTTGGTTAGTCAGAAAGTTTATGACCTGTTCATCTCCTTCAAAGACCTTCCAATTATAAATGTTATTGGGCACCGATGGTTTATAGAGTAGCTCCACAGTGAACCGAGAGGCTTCATAATCTTCTAGAGGTGAAAGCCTTGAAGTAGCGGTGGCCAGGGAGTCAGCAAGAATGTTCTTCTCTCTGAGAATTGTTGTAATGTTTAAATATTCAAAACGCTCTATCAACCTATGCACTTCCTGTTGACAATTCTTTAGGTGCGGAGAATTGCAATTTATAGTATTCCTTACTTGTCTAACGATAATTTCAGAATCTCCGAAAACCTTCAATTCCTTAATGTTTAAGTCTATGGATTTATTTAGCCTCTGCACTAGAGCTTCATACTCAGCGGTGTTGTTCATGCATTCAAATTCTAGTCTACAGGATAAGAAATGTCGTTTACCCTTTGGATCGATGATGATGCACCCTGCCCCTGAACCTTCTTGTGATTTAGATCCATCAAAGCATAAGGTCCAAATTTGTGAGCGAAAGTTATCAGTTTCCCTTTTGTTGTCACTTTCCTCTTGTCCTCTTGTTTGTTCTATGATTTCTAATGCAGGCTCTTGGAAGAAAAGGGTTTCCTCTGCCGTTGTCGGAAATTCCTCTTGAAAAACCATTTCGGAGTTTTGAGTAAGAGGGACATCAGATGGGAGAGGGGAGAAATTTCTGAAGCTGGAATCACATGAATAATTTCCTAAAACAGGGAAATCTACCGATGATTTCTCATTGAGGTCTTCTAAGTCGATAACAATATGTTTTAGATATATTTCTCTATCGATCCTGATCATATTCGGGTGCCCCTTTAATGGTAACCAGAGGTGTGCCCAGTCTATGCTAAAGTATCCATTTAACTTCTCGGACCAATCTCGGCTCAATAATAATCCATAAGATTTTGGGATATCTACTACGATAATGTCAATTACTTGAACAAATTTAGGGTGTGTTGCCATTCTGATCATCACATCTTTGAGTTCTCCCATAACCTTCACCTGGGTTCTGTCTAGTTGTATTACATGCTTATCACTTTTAAGAGGAACCACGTTTAAATTTTTGCAAATAGACAAAGGCATAACATTAGAAGATGCTCCTAAATCAACTAGAAAATTATGGAGGTTTCTGTTTAAGACTTTGAACATCAAAAGGAAAGGTGGAAAAAAAGGTTTTCCCTTCCTGTTTTCAGAGAAAGCGTTCACAGTTGGTTTATTTCCTACCTCTGTGGGAGTTATATTTCTTCCTTGATTAGTGCTTGTTGTAGGATTTTCTACTGATCTCAATGCTTGTAGCAGAAAATCATTTTGTTGAGGGATTCTACACATGTCCATGACTGAAATATTTTCTTTCAAAATTTTCAAGTCTTCTACTATGTTGTAGTCTAGCTTGGGCGATTCTCGTGTATGGATGTTTGTAGGTTTTATTTGGGGAGAAAAAGGTGCTTTCGGTTGATCAGGGGTTGGCTTTCTCGACGAAGTTTGGGTAGTAGTGAGATAATTTGAGACGGGTTGACCTTTACTTCACGTTTGCACCACCAAGACCTCTGCGGGTGGTTCTTGAACCTCAAATAGGTCGTTGGAAGGAATAATTAGGCCAGGATCCCATATCAGCATGGCTTCATTTTCTGGTGGATCAATCTCCTCCTGATCAACAATATTCATAACTGAACCACTTGATTGTTCAGTTAGGGAAACCTCATCTAGAAATCAGGTGGCCATCAAATCCATGGCATGCACCCATTGAGGGAAGTCTCTTTCAGAGTGATTCTCTTGATGATAAGTACAAAAAGACTCGGATGCTACATTTCCCATATAAATGTTTAAGTTGGTTGGGGGAGGTTCAATTGCTTTGAAAGGCAGATTCCTTTTAAAAAAGGGTTTATAGGGCCTCTGGCCTTGGTTTCCTAACCCTGTGTTTCTCTTCATGTCTATGATTTCATTTGATAACTTATTAACCATAATTTTTAGGTCTTCTATGTCTCCATTACCTTTTTCAGGACCCAGTGCTATTTGTTTCTCTGTGGGTCTAGTTAAAAATAGTCATCTTCTGGGAGGAGGTTGAACTTATTTCTTAACTTATGAGACATGACCTTCCTTACATCCTTTCATTTGGAACTCTATCATTTTGGCTTCTTCAAAATTCTTAGCCAAGGTTGGTTTGCCAGCCCTCTTTACCTACATGGAACTAGAAGTTGGGAGAGCATAAGCATATACTTCAATTTGAAACTCCTGAGTCGGCTTAGCTTCTGGTTGGAATTTGTTCAAGATAGTTGTGAATCTTTAATTGAAATCTTTAACCTTCTCCTTTGAACTCATGGTGGTGGTGAACAATTCAGCCATCAAATCTCCTGTAGTGATTTCTTCGAAAAATTTATCTAGAAAATCCTTCTGAAACTTTGTCCAACTAGTTATGGATCCTACAGGTAAGTTAAAATACCACGTGGAAGTAGAATTCTCGAAAGTGTAGGGGAACAACCTGCACACTACGTCTTCATGTTGGACATTCATAAATCCGATAGCTAGTATGAATTTCTTGATGTGGTCTTCAGGCAATCCTGAGGTTTCAGGGTCGAATTTAGGGAGTAATTTCTCTGGATGTCAGGGAAGGTTATGTATTCTTCCAAGGATGGAAAAAGCATCTCTGGACAACTGAGGTTGATTGTTTTGTGGTGGGTTTCCCCTCTCTTCATTATGGTCATTATGATCTTCCATATCTTCAGATCCTGAACCTGAGCGTTTTGAGTTATACCCTTTCTCTTCCAAGAAACTGTCGGGCTCAGAGAAGTTGCCAGCTGGAATTTTAGGGATTAGGTTAAGAGGATGTTTGATTTTGGTGAGAGAGAAATCTATCAGGTCTTCTACTGTGTGCACAAAAACCTGGTTGGGCGTATCGACCACTGGTCTGCTTACTTTTTTTCTTCGAGGAAGTATCAGAGCTAAGGACAACACACCAATCTATCGGGCGTACGCTCTTGTGATTCTTATGAATTTATTAAATTCTTCTTGAGGGAGTGCATAAGGTATGTTTGGGTACATGCGTTCTTCCTCAGGCTGGGGTGAGTTACTTGTTTTAGGAGTACTTAATGTGTGTGGACTGTCTTGGGAATGACTAGCCATGCATGTGGGCTATTTTGAATCTACAGGATCTCTGAAATATTATGTGAAATATGTATTCAACCATTCATTCTTCATCCCCTCCTTCTAGCACCAATTCTGTTGATGGGTCCTAGATCCCTTTAACTCTACAGTAGGAACCAAATCTGCCACCAAGGCCCAATTAGACTCTGCAACGTTTAATAGTGGAATGGTTCTCCAGATCTTGCGATCCAACCAATTAATCGATGAAATTTATGTTTTCTTGTGAATCCATCTCCTTTAGTTTGGACTTTCTCTTTTTATATTTTCTCTTAGGTGGGACCGATATAATATGGAAGCTGGTATAAACCAACTAGGTAAAAAAATAGGAACAAGTTTAACTACTGGAGAAGAAGCTGAGCTTGGGATAACCCTTTACACTAGCATGCAGGCGATGATTGTCTACCACAGGCCTAGTACTAATACATTAACCATGTGAGTATTCCAATTATTTACTAAGATAAAATTTATCAAAAATAAAACATGCATGTGATAAATGATGGCAAGTAAAATAATTCACTCAACTCTAACCATCAATCACATAATAGCACAACAATTCATTTTCATCATTAAAGAAAAGAACTGTAAAACATGGCATCAAATAACTTAACAACAAATTTAATAGCTCTTACTTGTTACAACATCTATTCATGAGATGAGATAGGAAATAATTCTTCTCCACATCCAATCATACATGCTTTTGATGAAAACACAAACTTGTCTCTGGTCCAAGAGGAATTCTCAATTAAAGGTAGCTCTGAAATAGTTCTTAACAAAACCAAAAATGATATTTTCTTGCAACAACCATCGACCCTTAACTAATCGATCGATGCTCTTATTTATCACATAAACTTAACTAAAAATAAAAACTAACATGCAGATAAGAAAAACAAAACTCGCCACATGGTGTTCTCTCCTATGAGTCTTTCTAACAGTCATCTCAAGATATCACTTAAGAGGGTGACTCTTCTTGTACTCCGACCACTTCATGAACAAATCCTCACAGGTGTTGGCGTATGGGAATCTATGTTGTTCCATTGGGGCCAAGTAAATTTCTCTTATCTCTATTGCATGTGCCCAATACTTGACTATACTGGCACTTAACTGTTGCAGCGCACCCCGAGCTTTGATCGGGTGTTCCATAAACTATCGCACCTGACCCGATGCCATGTCTGTCACCTTTTTTATTTCTTCGGACCATGATGAATCTTTCTCAGTGTGCGAGTTGACTATGTCGCGCAAGTCGACAAAGTCATCGGGTGCACCAAATTCGGGGAGTCTGATGTCTTTCATCACCCGATTGATCTTGATCCAATTTTTCTCACACTTGGCCCATTTCTCTTGGATTTCTTGATGAGGTTCCTAAGACATTTTTGCCCAATACTTGGCCGATTTCTTTATGCGATCAAGGTTGCTTTCTTTTAACACCCGAATGCCATGTTCTTTTGTATATCAGCCCCGTTGGAAAGCACCGATGTAGTCGACTCTTTCCACGGATTGTTGCGCTTTCTCATACCACCGATCCACATCTTTTCACGTCCCAAGTGCCATGAGGGTGTCTTCCTGGAGCTCGACTATCCTTGCAGTAAATAGGTGCCGCTCATCTACGAACTTGCTGTAGGCCTCCTTGAATTCATTCCTTAGGTACACCGAAGCCTGTGTGGTGTCCTGGTAATACTTTGTCAAGTGGCGCAAATGTTCCAATTCCTTTAAAGAAACAACTATCTCCTGTTCATATTTTTTAGCTCTGTCCAGGGTGGCATCTGTGATTTCCATCTCTGTGCTGATGAGTTTGGACGTCTTAGCATGCCCTGTATTGATCAAATGTTCCTTTGTAGTGATGAGGATGGAGCGATATAAAGTGATCCTCCTCTTCTTGGTGGTTCTCTAGATGATATATTTCCTTTTCCGATCATAGGTTATGGCATGTATGTCAGCTATTTCATCCACGGGTTGGAGGATTTGCTGATCTCCCCAGGTGAGTGTATTCCCCAGACTCCCGATGGTATATAATTGTTCAATACTGGGTTCTTGAACTTCCTCTCTGTGTTCTGAAGGCCCCACTTATGTCTATCGCTCAGCGGGGGTTTGAGTACCGATTGAAGTTGAGGCATCGCAGGTATGCTCGGTACTTAATTGATCATCAACCATTGAGACGCTGACTCCTGCTATGCAAATTCTTTCTTTTACTTGCCTGACCCTAGCTCATCCTTTGAACTATATTCCTAGGTCTTCAGTGCTTTGGGAAGCTCAGTGTCCAGGTGGCTCTTGAACCCTTTCTCATTCTATGGAATCCTTTGAATCTGAGCATCATGAACAGGGGAAGATGTCTTCTCCGACTCATTTTCCTCTTCGACATGCACAAGGGATACCTCTGGGCTCTAATCATCATCATAGATGTTTATCAGTTCGCTTAGAAGGTTTGGTGCACTTTCCCCACCTATTGTTTCGACTACCTCTGGCTAGGTTGCAACACCTGTCAGTGATCCGGCCAGTGGCGTTATGAATTCAAGGTCGTCTAACCCGGTAATCTCATCAATGTTTATAAATTCAGGGCCGCTTGGGCCTGCCTGGCTTCTATTTGGTTTATCGGCAGGGGATCCTGTCGTTTCTGAGATGTCTGGGTCATCTCACAGCTGATCAATCACTCTCTATTCTTGTTCTAACATGAACAATCCCCTTTCCTGCACATCATGTGGCATAGGGAAACATCTTTCTTGAATCGAGGTTGCCGGGGGGCTTCTGCTACTTTGACCAATACCTAGGAAATTGCTTCTTCGACCACTATCATTTCTTCTCTAGCCCTAAGGGCCCCTTGAGCCAATTGTTCTAGGATTGTTTCTTGTTCATCCAAGCTCATGGATTTGAACCTGGTCATATTAGGGTCTGCCATCCTTGCAACCACTTCATCCTAGTCTTGTTTATTTTCAGTGAAGACCTCATCTTCGAATTTGTCATGGGCGTATGGCCAATAGGATGACACTTGAGACGCATGTTTCAAGACCAAACCCCTTGAGTCATGTTTGCGGAAATGACTGGTCTGGAATCATAACTCCAATTGGCTCAATCCTTCCTACTTGGCTTGAGTGGTGTCTTTTACTAGGTAGAAACCTACATGGAATCCATACGGTATAAATGCCTGCTTCTTATCTTTCACTAGGGTAGCATTGCAGCCTTGTAGGATGGTCTAGTAGTAGATTTCCCCCATGAAAAGTCAGTCGGGGACATGTGCTGGTAGGAGTTGAGGTGCTCCAATGGCCCCAAAAACTCTGATATAGGTATCGCGCTCATCCAGATATTAGTGTCCAACCTTAGATATCATCTTTTTGGCCGCAATTAACAGTCTCAGACATTCTTTCCTGAAAATGATAAATTGAATGCGTGCGATGAATTCATCGCGGATGAGGGAGTAGGATTTTTTGTACCTGTTCTCCCATAAGACGTTGAAATATACATGGACTGGGAGTTTCGAGACATGCCATCTCAGGTTCATTTCGGCAAAGACATTTCTGGCGCACATGAAGTCCAGTAAATAAGAAGCCATGTATAAGGCTGGAGTCTCTCCTTCTTTCGGCACCTGAGCTTGTTGTATGAAGATGCTTAGCTGCTTGGAGAAGCTAGCTCCCTAGTTGAAACCTCTCCCAGAAATGGCTACTGTGTAAGCTAGAGGCATCCATGCCTCTGAAAACCGGAGCAGTCTTTCTCACCATACAACAAGCAGATAAGGGCCATTAGATAGATGTATGGCTCCCTTATGTTGGTTGTCTAGTATTAGCGAGAGGTGTGATTCATGTATTTTTTATCTTCTCTCCACCATGAGGCCATCAGCTGGCCAATGTCGTGGTGCTCGTAGAATTTTACAACAAAATCAATGTTGAGTCGCTCCTCCGCGTCTCTAATCTTGTAGTAATTCTGCATCTCTATTGGAAGGAAAACCATGACACACTTGTTATCGCACAGTTTGTATTCAAGGTCAAATAACTGAAAGGTAAGGACCAAACTGGCGTAACAGGAGCTTCCCCACCCACTGTCACCTCGATGGGGAGCTCTTTCTATTCAGGGTGGCTTATCCCAAGGGAGACGTCCCTAGTAATCTGGGGTTCTGAAAGGTCTTAAGTTTTAAAGGGTCAAGCTAAGGATTTCCTTTCATAGATTATTGCCAAAATAGGTAGTCAAGGAGAAGGTATTCCACTGAAAAGGGAACCTATTTACGAGACAAGGCAAATAAAACTAAAATGTGCAAGCAGTGGTTAGTACTTCAATTGCTAATGACAATCTTTCAACATATATATGAGCAATAATAATATGTAATTATTGATGAAGTCAATGATTGCAAAACAAAGACAATGGCTTATAATATTACTTCTTCAACAAATACAAAATGACACTTGCATTCAATGTATAAAATCAATCCTTATGTAATTATAACACATTAAATGTGCTAATACATATATATATTTGCTGCTACGTCACTATGCTACAAAGGGTGACGTCAACCCTAATCTAGGTTAGTTTAGCTAGACAATGAGAAGAACGTTTTGCTAATTAGGACAATGAAAAGGATCAACAACTCAAAGTCTATCCTTGGATGACCTAGCCACAACTTTTAGAACCAAGCAAAGGTTAAAAGGAGGCAAGACGTCATCAACTAGTTAGGGTTAGTAAGTCGCTAGGGTTAGTTAGGGTTTCAAATTGACAGAGTTTGAAAGATTGCTTTAACATAAAAGGTTCAACGTTGCAATTTTAGACTAGTGCCTTGTGTAAATGGAGTCAAAGAGAGAGGCTAAAGGCTTGGAAAGATTTAAACCTAAGGACAGGAGAGTTAGGCTTAATGGTGCTACAATGGAAGGGCCACCAAGTCAAAACCCTAAGGGGAGGAGGCTCATTCCGGTGTATCTTAAGCTAGGCCTCATGCTCCTCCATCTTTCCTTAAGACTTTTTGGAAAAAATGGCTAGCTTTAAAATATAAATCTAGGGATGAAAAGTGTTGTAGAGCCAAGGCTCTTAAAACCCTAAAAGGTCAAAACCCTAGGTGTAAACTAAATTAGGCCTAGGACGTCTTCCTTCTTCAACTTATATTCCAAATCTAACTTAGAAAAAGAAGAACTAGTGTAGCAATGGCTAGGCTATATTCTTCTAAATCAAATGGCTAAACAAGTTTTTGTCATGGGGACATAAAGCAAGGACTTACTTGTGTGCTTTCTCCCTAGGATTTCAATGATTAAGCATAAAAATAACAATGTAACTATACATGTAAGAATTTTAAACTATAACCATTCAATCAAGAAGTTTTGTATGAGAAAAAAACTTACAAATCAATGATGAGCTTATCAAACCCTAGTTGTAACACCTTCCAATGATAAAAACACCATATGCATGCCAAAGATAATCCTCTCAAGTGTAGCGCCTCAACTCCAAGAGCCAATAACAAGACAAAAGACTAAAAAGA
>ML785509.1:262327-291373 GCA_009831015.1 Picea engelmannii | reverse complement strand
TTACCCCCTGGGCCTTTAGCCCCTTCTTCCCACAAGACAAAGTGTAACCCTCAAAGGTCATCCTGATGGCCAGACTAGGGGAGTGGGATGGATGAGCAGGGTATAAGATGTAAATGTGATAAGATGGTGGGAGCGGACGATGGTTGTATAAATCCCCCTTGGTGGCTAACCAAAACCCATGAATATCAACTTGCTAAGTCACCCAATCAATCACCCCAACAATGGTCAAGTGGATTAGTGTAAGATCCAAGAAGTCATCAGAAATGAAAGGAACCTAATGCATCTATAAGAAGGTTATAATGATCAAAGATGACAAATACCATGATACCTCGGACCAATTACCTCATGGAGCAAGAGTCCTCTCCGATGCAGGCCCATGCCGGTGGTGATGGAAACTGCTACTGCTGACAGGACAAATCTGACGAAGAAGAAGAAATGATGGGCCCTCCAGGGCCATGCTCAAGTCAATCCCGCTCTCGGTACTCCATGTCTAGGAACTATGGGCCTCGAGACATGATATCCTAGTTATCCCTAGATATTGGGGATAACAACACTCACCATTGTCATCATTGATCAAGAATTTTTGAGTGCTCATGTGGTCAATAAGCCACTTCAGGAGTTCTATGTAGGGGAACACTAGAGTTCTGCTTGCTACCAAGTGCAGGTATGATTTTCGGATATTTGAAAAAACTTCATTGTCGAGCTTTCTCATATCGGGGTCGCTGTGCGAGATATATTCTGGGAATTCTTCTCGACTGATATTCTTGAAGAGTTTTCCCCACTGTGGGAGTACCACCTTGGTCCCTGTGCTTACCTCCGTGTCTCCAAAGGCCAAAGGTTGAGTGAAAACCTTCTTGGTGGATGTCCTGATGATAGGTTCTGGCCTGGGAAAAAATTCCAATTGTTTTGCAGCCGCTGGGGAAGAGCCTTCTCCCACCTCTGGTTCCTTTAGCTTAGGCACTCTCGTTGATCGCCTAGTGTTTGGATTTCTTGGAGGCATTGTTCCTGCAATTGAAATAAAATCCTTTAGAGACTGCGTACAAAGAAACACTGGATAATATATATATATGAAGTGTAAGCACAAGAAATCCAGATTGGTACATACCTGTAAAGCTTGCTAACTGGCTATTTGATACTCATGGGATCTTGGCTGCTTTTAATTGCTCGTTTCGCTCCTCTGGATTCTCTGAAACTCCTTTGCGCACAAAATAGTTTCATTTATAGTGGCTCAAGAGAATTTAAACGGGGAATAAATTACCGTGTCGTATCAACCAATTAATTCGGGTGATGAGTGAAATTCAAACAAATCTACTGCCAAATATTTTCAAATTTAATTCTTTGTGGGTTGACGACGGAGGCACGTAGGGTGATGTGCTCTATCGGTAATTTCAAATGGATTTTTGATTCCCACACGAAGTAGCAACTAATGCGAGATTTTGAAATAATTAGTCTCTTAAATGCTCCGAATCTAAACGTATCTAGCGCTAACGTCCCATCATGTCTCTTTCTTAGTGGGTAGACTAGGTATCGACAAAATGATATGGACTTCTTTGTTGATGGCCTTCTACAAAAAACCTCCGACGTCGATTGATTTCATCGTGCGCTGCTGACGTGGCATAACTGACTCAGAGGTGTGACTTGGCCCTAGGGAAGAAAGAGTGACTTGGGGTAAAACTAGATCGTACTGTTATCTAATTTGGCAAAGACACGTGGCAAATGAGGACAGGTGGCTTAATTGTGTATACCAATCAGAGTCGGTGACGCAGGCGAGGGTTGACCTACACCTCCAACTCACCCGCTCTCAGGATCATTCAAATTCTCAACCGAGCCGAATTAGCTCTTTAGATTCCTGAGTGGAATCTTTGCTCAAATACCTGATCCACTGGTCCTTCTGACTTCCCCACGGTCTCTACACTTTACCGTGACTTTTCCCCGACTCAAGTATTGGGGTTCGGGGTTTCGGACTTTTCGCTGTCGAGAGTCACTGTCCTCTCTATTCCCCGATCACCGATGAGCTCTCTTCCCCTTTAGCCCCTACCGGCTATGCCCTGGTCCATGTGACTGCATACCATGGTTTCGGGGGTTTCAGTGTCGATGTGCACACACCCTTTGGATTCATGATCCTCTGATTCCCGATGCACCTTAACTTCACGCTAGCCCTCCTGGCTATAGGTTTTGGCCCATATGACCGTTAACCCGTGACCACAGTCTCATCCCTGTCGGGGCTACGAGGTTTCTAATGCTGCAAAACACTTACCCGTGGGATTCCGATTTCTCAAACCCCGATTCTCTGTTGTGCTGATAGCTAGCCCCTTAAACGATGGCTCCTTCCTTGTTCGGTACACTGACAACCAATTCCCACTATGGCTCCTTCCTCCTTATCAGGGTTTCGGGGTTCGCGGTTTTGAAATGCAAAGTTTCCGCGTCCACAGAATCTCTGATATGCCGATCCCTGATTTGCCGATGGATGACCTCCTATCGGGTCTTTCCCCGATGGCACTGATCTCCTCCATGCATCCCTTCCAGATAAACAGTCCTGATTCCGCGTCGGGGTTCCACTATGGATTTTCCCAATCCTTTGTCCACGGGAATACCAATTTGCCGATTCCTGATAAGCTGGTCCTCTGATGGCTCCCGGCCTTTGACCTGCCACCTGTCCTCCACCGACTCCTGTGTGGCCCACGCTATATTCCTGCCTGTCGGAGTATCGCATTTTGTGATTCCAAGTTGCAAGAGTTCTTGTCCTCAGAAACCTCGATTTCCTGAGTGCCGATATCCCGATGGCTCTAGCTCTTGTCTGGATTTCTCCTCCTATCCATGAGGACTTAGCTTCCCCGCAGCTTCCGCAGATCTGACGGATGATGGGAAATTTTCTCCAGATATGATGGCTCAAATCTATTCCTCTTACGCGCTCCTCCAGAGGCTAAACTCTGTACGCCTTCTCCCGATCCAACGACTGACAGGATTTCTAGGTGATCATCCGATGGTCCACAATCTCTTCCTTCTATGGGCTCCTCCTGAGCTCCTCCTGGACGTAGAAATCAATGGTCCAGATTTCTTTTCTCCGCCGATCCGATGACTGCTGTGCTCCTCCGAGCTCCCTGCGCACTTTCTTCCTATGCTTGGAAGAATTTCAATCCTTCAAGGGCCTTGACCTTTGTCTTCTTCCTCTGTGAGCTCCTTTTACTTTGAGTCTCGCCAAAGCGTGTAAAAACGTTGTTCCTCCCGAGCTTTCATAAACTCCGAACTCCTCCAGCGAGTTCTTCCGTCTCTGCACTCCTTGCAGGCTCGACTCTGTGCGTGAAAGCACTCTCTCTCTTGATCTTTTCCTTCTGCTCCAACAACTCCTTGCTGAGTCTTTCTGGGTATTCAGCAACCCTATATGAAGATCCCTCTGTGGATTCTTCTTCAAAATCACAGAACTCAAAGAGTCCTCTTCTCCTGTGTCTATCTACACACAGACTCAAATGCCCCCTTGGCAGAGTGTTTTCTTCTCTTTCACAGAACACTCAACAGTTCTGTCTTCTTCTCCTGTGCACCTATGCACTCGCTTGATGCCCTTCTGGCAGAGCTCTCAGAATCCTCAGTGATTCTGCCTCTTCTGAACTCACAGCTGAGTTCCTTCCTCTGTGCACTCCTTGCACCTGCTCAATGCCCACCTGGCAGAGCCTTTACAGAATCCTCAGTGATTCTACCTTCTATCTTCAAACTCTCAGCAGAGTTCTCCCTTCAATGCACCGTAGCGCATACGCTCAATGCCCACCTGGCAGAGCCTTTACAGAATCCATAGCAGAATTCTATCTACAACTGTGTCTCTCATACATAGCTTTGCCTCCAAGGTATTAAGCAACCTCGAGGTCTTTCTCCTAAGTTGTTGACTCCAACTCTTGTGCCTCAGCATGCCTTTGTCTGAACCCACAATGTTCAGAAGTGCATCCTCAGTGCACCGGTATTCAAAGACCACAGTACTCTGTCACGCCCTCCTGGCATGAAACCTCAAAGACCTTCACTCTGGAAGTCAACACACTCCTGCAAATGCTAGTCTAATACACATACATTCACAACATACATAAAGAACACACACAGACATCCATATAACATAGAATTCATGCAGGAAAAACTACTTCTCATTATATAAAAATGGTAAATGCCTATATTTACAAAGGTGTTCCTGAGCTCTCTCTGGCTCTTCCCTTCTCTGCTCTACATGCAGATCCTCACACAACTACCACCACGACTTACTTCCAAAATGAGATAAGAAAATCTCTTTTACCCGAGGGGCTCATCGAGTGCTTCCCTCCAGGTCTACCTACCCTATTCAATTACAATGAATGGGCTGTCTAGTCCAGAATCTGGATCTAGATCTCAGTGGATCTAGCATTAAAGCTGATCTACCTAATGCCTGCACAAAGGCACGGCTTCTATGGCTCACCAGCCTAAGCATTAATTACATTCAATTTCAAATTTGAATGAGGTTGTGCCTCTCTCTTCAGCTTGAATGCACGCGCTCGACGTGGCTGGCTGGCTGACGTGGAGAGATGCTCCTGCATCAGTTGGGGTTTTCAACAGGTTGCGTGTTCTAAAATAAACCTAGGATCGCCGATGCCAAAAAAGTATCGGGGGTTTACGATTGGGGATAAACCTATCATGTTTTCTATGGACTTGCTTTCTCAAAAAATCACCGATGCCGAAATGCTTCGGGGATCGACGATCGAGAAGACTCTTTTAGTGTTGGTCAGAATGTTCATCGCGATTCGGTCCTCTCCGATTCCGACCAATGCGTCGGGTATCAACTATTAGAGATATCGTTTCTTTCCTTTTATACATTACTCCCTTCACCTTTTAGTGATGTCGAAGGGGGTCGGCTATTGGTGATCTCAGTATGTGATATTTGTCATGAAACAAAACTTCCTTTCATCAATACTGGTGAAGATCAATGCTCAACGATTGAGGTTCTCCGAGTGATTCCTTTTCACCTTTTAATTCCTTCTGATGCCAAATTTTGAGCACGTCAGGTGAAGTGTTTTGGCTGTTGATTCCTTATTTAAATGTTAAGTCTTTTTAATTCATGAGGTTTTATAGAGTTACCCATACCTGAATAGCTGATGAAAGTCAAGAGAACAAGCAAAAACAAAACATTTCTCAAAATAAAAATTGAATTCAGATAGTGCAAAATTAAGTGGTACCCAAAAAGTGCAAAATTGACATAGGCTTTTTAGGGTGTGTTGAGTGCTCAACACATCCCAAACTTCTGAAGGATATTTACAACGTACTTCCCTTTCCCTAGGAATATTTCACCACGCTTCTACCATACTTCTAGTCCCAAATAATAACGCATGAGACCAAGATCCTTCATATCGAATTCAAAGACTAGCTCCTTTTTACACTGAATAATGAGAGGCTCTGCACTAGGAAGAAACAAATAATCAACATATAGTGGTAGGATCACAAGTGCATCATTCAAAACCTTGTAATAAAGGTTTGGATCAACATAGCTCTTGGAAAATCCAAGTCTCGTCAAGTAACTTCAACTCGTGCATATCCAACTCTCTAAGCTTGCTTGAGTCCATTCAAGGCCTTCTTTACATGGGTATCTCTCAGGTGTACCTCAAAACCTTGAGGTTTCTCTATGTATACTTCTTCCTCAATTAATCCATTGAGAAAAATGGTCTTTACATCCATCTGATGTAAACTCCAACCCATGGATTCCGCAAGAGATATGATGTCTATGATAGAGGTATATCTGGAAACTGGAGCAAATGTCTCATCATAGTCTTCTCCCTCCTCTTGGGAGAACCCTCTAGCCACGAATCTTGCCTTGTATTTATCGATACTCCCATTTACTACATGCTTTATCTTGTAAACCCATTATGAAGTGACTACAAAATTTCCTTTAGATCTAGGCACAATTTCCCATACATCATTTTTCATGATGGATTAATATTCTTCCATCATAACTTCCTTCCATTCTTTCTTCTCGGCTAATAGCCAAATATCCTCAAGTGTTCAACACCTGGCTTCTTTTCTGGATAAAGCTTCTTCTAGAGTCATGTTCTTCAATATATGATGAGGACTTCTACTATGACCATATACGATTGCCATAGATGCTTCTCCCCATAGAAACATGGATAGATTTTGATCATTCATCATTTCCTTGATAGATTCTTCAATGGATCGGTTATTTCTTTTTTCTACACCATTCTACTGAGGATTATAGGGAGTAGTGAGCTCCCTCCTAATCCCGACATCTCTGTAGAATGTCTTAAAATCATATGAGGTGTACTCTCCCACTTAGTGAGTAGGTTGACATTGGTCCACAGACATCTGAGTGAATGATTTCCAAAAATTCTTTTTTGTTTACAAGCTTCCTTTATAATTGGTACTTGGTGAGATCACCTGTCTCACAACTTGATGGAGTCATCTGCTCCATGTTTGAAACTTTCACTCTAGATCCTTCTCATAGCTATCACTTGTGACCTTCCTGGAACAAGAGAAACAAGAGAAAAAACATTTCCAATAACATTTTCATAAGAACATATCTATGGTAACAAGGATCCTAGAATTACAAAGGTGACCTGCCCGAGAACAAGAAATATCTCCTAGAGGAGATGTTAGTTCATTTTGCAAACAAGTGCAACAAGCATATATATATCAATAGTACTTACATGCAACCAAGTATACCTAGTAGTAATAGAACCCTTCAAATATTGTTGTCTCAACTATATTATTTACTTGTACTATACCAACTATCAAACTTGAATTGTGCAAATTGAAAATTAACAATTTCATCAATCAAACTTGGAACCTGAAGCCTCAACTACTTGTTACTATGAATGTATTGAATCCAATATCACTGCTTGGACAAGGTCTCTTATACATTCCCTACAAAATACACTCATTATGTGCTATAAGATATAACATGAAAAGCATATATAAGTGCATACCTTTGAAATTTGCAACATCGTTCAGCTTGTCTTTTAATCTGAAACTAGACACCATCTTGTCAAGAAGAGGTTAGAAACTGAATCAAAAGGTTCAATGATTAGAACAATCTAGAAAATATGAAATTTCAACTTTGACCACAAAAATTATCTTTTACCAAAAGTCAACCTTTGACTAGTCAACCTTTGACTTTGACTTTGACAAAAAAATCAAACTTGACGTTTTTGATAGATGAGGACACCAGAGGGTGATCTAGGCTAGGGCACACTATAATATCCACAAATTAGTCCCAAATCTTCACTTAAGGTGCCCAAAGAGTTGGATTAGGGTTTGCTACAACTGAACAATCAGAAACCTTAGTTGCAGCTGCAACTGGGGCCAAAAAGAGCTTAACAAAGAACTTCCATGCTACCTTCCAATGGTTAGACTGTCCTGAAGGTGGTTTTTGCACATAAACTGTTAAAATATTTGATGTGCTCATTTTACCATAGGAAATATCACTATTGTCACCCAACCATAGGTACATAGCCACCCCCGAGCACCATAAAATTTTCTATATAGAATGATTCCGGAAGCAATACTAGAACCAACAGATAACTAAGAGAGCCCATATTTCTCCAAAGATAACTCACCAAACAGAAAATCCCAAAGCCATAGAACACAAACAATACTTAGCTGCAACAGTTACAGTTGTTGTTGCACTTACCAAGAATACCACCAAGAGATACTAGAAGGTAGGGCACACATATTAGGATAGAGGGTGCTAGAGAGAGAGACCAAGAACCATCCAAGAAGATCCACCTTCCATCCTTGTAGCTGCAGCTCCAAACTTGTGCCAAACTTGACTGAGAGTGCGTACAAATGAGTTAGATCATCTCTTATTTATAGTGGTTCTTGTCACTTGTCTAGGTCAACTTGTCCTTTTAGAATCTAATACTTTAATATTAATTCTTTTACTGAGTTGACTTGTCTTCTAGGGTTTCTACACATCTGTTTAGGGTTTCTCTAGCTTCCAAACATTCTAATCTAGTCAAAGGTTACACATGGAGGTTGATACCTCCTGCAAATACCATAATATCAACATCCCCTTCCCCCTGTCTCCCACTGCCATTGTATCTCATATCAACATGATTTCATCATTTACCAATGGATCCCTTGGGTCTTCCGATCCTTGGGTGGTACCTTGTCCTGAGGATGTCGAATCATTTGGAGCTTCCATTCCGCTCACTGTGGTTGAGATTATTGATCCAGTAATCCCATCAACATATGCTGATACTGGTCACCAAATCCATCCTCATATGAAGTGTGACTAGCCTACTCCACCCATACGAGTTGTTGAGTCTCTATGTTCATATGATATCCTAGATATTGATTTTCCTTCAGAAGAGGCCATCGTGGAAATCATAGCTTTCATAGAAAATCCAAAGGATGAGATGACACATCCATCAAATTCTCCTGATTCAGAACTGGTTAGATTTAGCATGATGAGTCTTGATTCGTGATTGGGGGAATTTGCTAGGGAATCCAATAGACCTCCCAGTCTTGACCCTTTTCTATCTCGATTATCTTTTTCAAAACTTTCCATAGAATTCTTTGCTACCCATTCCTCCAAAGGTTTTTGTTTCGTACCTCCTTCATGTCTTGATGGGTCCCATCAAGGAGCCGTCATAGCTCCTGAAACCACTCATGATGAGTATCTTCGGTTGTGGAAATTCATTTGTACGTGGCATGGCCCCGACATGGTGTGCCATATGATGCCAACATTGGCTCATGAGTTCATTGATTATGTAAAAGATCCTTGGCCTAAGATTCACAATGGGCTCTACTTTGTGTAAACCATCAAGATGCGTAGTGCCTTAGGTGTGTGATGTGAGTACCTTTTATTTTTCATATATCATATCCTAAAAATAAAAAAATATTTTCTTTTTTGAGATTTCACTATGCATTTTGACCCCATAATCTAGTTTACATGTGTTGACAGGATTACGTGGAATTTTTTAACAAGACAAAGATTTCCACCTACACCTGAGGTATATATTCCTAAACTATCATATAGGGATCGATTTTTCCCTTCATTTCCCATTTTGCATTATTAACCATCCATACTTCTAGCATTATTCCTTAGGTTCGAACCCTACCGGTTGTGACATTAGCCACTCTTTTTGCACGTCATAACTAGTTTGGTAGTCCCTACCCTTCATGGGTGCCCTAGTTAGCACCCAGATTGCCACTTGGTGCCCATGTTGTGTTTTCGTATAGGCCCGAGAGCCCTCCTTTATCCCCACCATGACTTGAATATTGAGCCTCATTTTACTCTCTTCATCTATATTCTGGCCACATCACATGGGGTTTCCCGAAAAGTGTTATTGTTGCTTAATGGTCGTCTATGCATTTGTTGCTTGTGTCATGCTTCCCATTGTTGCATTGTTGTTTTCCCACATCCCTCTTACTGCTATGCAATATCCTTGACCATTCTCCTCTTGCATTATTTGGCCTCCATTTCACATCCACCTACCCAGGGAGATAACAACTGGTAAGAGAGGATGTCACTTGCCTGTACCATTTTCACTCATTTTACTTAGTTCGGTTCCAAGCACTTAGAATGCAAGAGCATGTTGTTAAGCCACTCGTTCTCTTCCACCGAGTATACTTTTATCTCTTTTTCATGCTTGTTAAAAACAAACGAAAAAGACACATTGAGCTTACTTGTGTCATTCTTTTGTGCTTGTTAAACCATGCAGGAGACTAAGCATATTCGTGTCATTATTTCATGCTCGTTAAACCATGAAGGAGATGAAAAAAAAAAGAAAAAAAGAGTGGGGTTTTCTTTACCATTGGTCTATTATCAAAATGACAGCATTAGTAGATTCACCCTTGAACATGGAAACTATTGGAGTCCTCATCATACTGTTGGATTTTATCTTGCCTAGGAGCCATCCCAGTAATATGAGTCAGAGATACTCCTCCGACTGGTTACTCTTCCAGTCATCATGGAGAGTGCTTCAATGCCTCCTGCGTTGTTGCACTATATTCATCCAACTCTTGTGTATTGCTTCCAAGTCACCATTGTGCTGTTATATATGTTCAAGGGAAGTGTAAGCCCAAGTCGACCATCTACTGCTTTGTTGAATTTTTGAGTCGACCATCCCTCTATCAGTTGTTCTTTGTGATACTCTCTCTTCACATCATCTCTCGATGTCTATTTCATGTCGATTGATGGGGGATACATCAAGGCATCAAGGCCCTCCTTCGACAAATCTTTTTCTATCGACTTCAGTACATCATCTAGGAGAGGGATCTAGAAACCAGCTAGTACCTTGGAGCTTGTAGGCCTCCTCGTGATCGACAATGAGTTTACATCATTGACTCTTGATTGATTGATTCTACGAGTGTTCAACATTAGATCCTCTATTCACACTCTCTAGATTGTACTAGGTAACTTGGGGTTCATCTTCATCATTGGTGGCCCCCATCATGTTTGTTAACGATATACATCAATGACCAATAATCAAATGGTTTCTACGATGCTCGACATCAACTAATTTATTTGCATGTGTATATTCGTACCTTCGGGGTTTGGGACAAATATCTTGGGTTGTTGGACACACCATTCCTTTGTAGCATCCCCTCCCAAGTTGCAATGGAGTATATCACTTGTATATGAGTACTTTGAATACTTTGGGGACACTTTCCTTAGTGCTCATTGTCTTCCTGATATCTATATGTTGTGTCATAGATCCACATTGTATTTGTTGGTGGATATGATTGAGTTCATGACATAGATCCACATTGTATTGTCTTGTGGCTACGGTCCTATTTATGACATGGATCCACTGTGTATTCTTTCGTGGCCATGATCTAGCATTTCATATCATGGATCCACTGTGTATTCTTTCATGGCCATGGTCTAACATTTCATATCATGGACCTGCAGTGTATTGTCTGGCGACCATGCTCATTCACAATCTAAGTATGTCTACCTAGGGGATGGTATATTTTACTCTCATCCTTGGTGTTTGATTGTAGGAATCTTTTGACTTCCGCCAATCCTTTGCTCTCTCCTCACAATACCTCACATGGACATTATTTTATTGTAATGTATTTCAGCCATCCATTCCTTTCTCGACCTCACAAATTAGGAGCATCTGTTATAGCCTTAGTTTCCACCCTATAGGCTAGAGAGGAATCCATAATACATATTTTTCTTAAGGTTTAGCCCATTTTTGGATATCCTCGATGGACACCTAGTTGACAACAAGCGAGACCCTCACTGGTCACTAGTGGCTCAACAAGCGAGGCACTGCAAAACTTCTAGAATCAGGGAGTTACTAGGTGACAGGCAAGGGATGAGTTGGATCTTCATAGAAAAGGCCTAGGAAATCACATCATTCGAGTCTCTAGTGGTCTCTAGAAGATTTAGAAGCCTCTCCCAAGCCTCCTCCAAAGAGATATATAACAAAGGCAAGCCTTGGACAAGGAGGGAATAATTCAGAGTAATGTTATGCTACCCAATTGTAGAGGTACTTGTTCCATCTACCACAGCCAAAAGTCAATGAATCCTAGCTTGAACAAGGAGATAAAGGAGGAGCAAGGACCAATGAGGTCAAGGGAGTATGCATCAACACCTAAGGTATGTTTGATGTAATTTATCTTATGATTATTAATAGATCATTTGGTTTCCCCCTTATAAATGTTTGTAATTGATGAGAAAATGTTTATATTCAATTCATGCTATTTTATATCTGATTAGAATCAAATTAGATCCATGATTCTAATCCCAAGTAGAGAGGTATAGAAGGTCTTGCTTGTCTTTTGTATACAAGAAGCAGGTTGCGGAGCTTGGAGCTGGCCAAGTTTCAGGACCACAACAACTAGGAGATACGAAGGACACCCCCAATAAAGGTATGTAAACTTCACCACTCCTTAAGATAATCATAAATCTTTATGTTTGAATCTAGATCTAGGAAAACCATAAGAAGTCTATCTCTCTTTCTGTCTAGGATTACTAGGCTAATCCTAGGAATATTTTGTTGTGTATTCAACAAGATCCCTGTGAGACTTTGTCCCATAACAATTAGTATAACAAAATATCATGAAAAAATATTCTTCTCAACCCATATCAATGCAGAGTGTCCTTATCACGATGCATCAAAATGTTACCATAGCATAACATCATGAAAAGATAATAATCTCAACCCATATCAATGCAAAGAAAATTGTTAACATAACATAACATCAACAAAATCAAATTTACTAGCCTGCTTAATTGCACAAGTTCATCATCAAGCATCCATCTAGCCCATGGATCTACTTAGATAAGTTTGTCATCTTGGGCTAGATCACAAATACCATGAGTGCTAGGTTCTCATAGAGATACCAATTGTTTTTCGACACTCGTTTCCTCTTCCTTCAACAAGATGGTTGACCATTTAGGGGATAAGTATAATCATCATATTAGATGTAAATTTCCCCAAATTTTAATTCATTTCATTTTTCTTTGATCACGTGAGAATTTAATTAGTTTACCTGCATAAGTCACACAATCATGCCAAGACTCCTAAAAAATCAAATGCAAATAAAATCCAACCTTTTTCCATTACATACATATGCTAATTTTTTCATTGAATTCTCAATAGGGCTCACCTACAATTCAAGGGATTCACAGACAACAAAGGGTTACAGGGATTTCCTAGCTCACCCTTTACATACGTAGCAAGACTAGTAGGTCACAAATTCTAGTGGTTAGAATGGTTCAATTTTGGAATAGGTCTTAAGAATACATGTCCTTCACTCAACACACTGTCATCCTTGGCCAACAGGGTAACAATTCATAAGAAATATGTACAACATCTCCTACCCAAAAATCTCAACAACTCTCACCATCACCCTCAAAATGTGTAATTATACTTCAACAAGGCATAATTCATGCAATTACAAATAACAACAAAGTACACAACACAAGAATCCCCCCCAAGTCATAATTTAAGAAAGGCTTACTCACTTTCCCCACCTACGATGAGTCTGCCAACTTCTATAATGGAAAAATGAAACAATAGTAGTATTATCAAATAGGTTCTTGCAAATGTCATTCCATGCAAAATATTACCTATTGGGGAGCTACCAAATATCCTTAACAAAATACCATAAGTCACTCTCTTTCAAATGTGCTAGTGCACAATATATTAATGAATTCCATATGTAATGCCCTAGACAAAATGAAGATAGTGTAGCATTCCTACAAATACAAGATACAATTGGCTTCAAGCATTTAAGTATACTCCACTCCACTAAGGAAAACATTAAAAGGTTTAGATCATATCTGCAATAACATTCCACATGAACTTAAGAGATAACCATCTTTCAACTACTCTAGGGTTTGGCAGCTTAAGTGGCATTGTGAAAACTATTCAAACAAAAATACTAACATCATACTCATCATACACTATCTGTGGACTTCTTGCTCATTCTGAATATGCATCATAATAACAAACAATCCTAAATATTACAACAAAATAATTTATTCAAGCTCTTTTCTTCCCCTCTTCAATATGCGACGTGGGAGCAAGACAACATAGCAACCATTAATTACTACATCTCACAAATTACAATCACTTGAATCCACCCAAAAACCCAAACAACCAAAACAACTTATAACCCTATAATTTGAAGCACAATTTTGCATGACAACACAATTGGAAGTATATACACAATTTAAATATCCCATTGAGTTACATTAGTAACTTCACAAAACCTACCTTGTTCCATTAACAAGAATCTCACTTTCGTGATTCTTGTATCCAATTACAATTTTCTAAACAATGAATGTTGGCAAAAACACATAGCAATTCAAATAGAAGCAAACAATAATGTGCCAAATGCGAAAACTTCTTGGATTCAATATCAAAGTGGACAATAAATTCATTTATTCACAAATATCTAGGCATAAAAATCAGCCTTATCATTCCATCCACCATTACAAAAAAGTTGGGTAAAGGAATGGATACTACCGATGCCGTAATGGCAAGATGAAGCATAAGAAAACATATATAAAGGCAAATCATTAGTGCCAGTGTTAAAACAATGCACACACTACTCACATACCACCAGAAGATTACTTTTCCAATTAATCTTAATAATATTCAAAAACTACAAAATATCTCTTGGGTAAATCCAAATTTCAACTCAGATAGAGATCAGCAAACCATGGTCAATTTCTTGGAGCAATTTTCATATTGACATAGATTTTATAATGTACTCTCATTCCTTCTGTAATAAAATAAGATGCATTTTCAAAAAAATATAAAACAAACTATCCCATCATGTAGTTGGAAAGGGTCTGTGGAACCATGATCTTTGTTCGAATGTCTCACTTCAATGATTTCAAGTAGCTTTAAGGTATACTGGTCCACATATTTATATTCAACAAGGGTCATCACAAACAACATCCGAAAACTTTGTCCCTTTTATCAGTCATTGAAGTCCGCCTCTTGCACAAGTGGAATGGTTTATTTTCATTTTCATTACATTTCTCTTGCTAGTGAACTCTTTCCCTTCATGGTCGTAATGTCATCTTCAAATATCTCATATATATAAAAGAGCCTCATATCTCTTGTTGCATTTTATAGCTTCACATATAATTGAGGGGAGAATCAAGGAAATCAGGCCATTGAATCAAGTAGGGATTTACAATGTTTCAGTCTTATTTTTATCCCCAACACGTGTCTGCGGAGGGGTTCTTGCTTCGGTTGAGTTTCATATTCCTTGAATGCAATAAGCTTTGTCTTGTATCAATATACTACGCTATGCTTCCCTGTCTAAAACCTTGTTTTTCTAAATTTCCTGATGGCAATATTGATTTCTCTATCATTTTCAATACTTTACTGAACATATTTCCTTACTAAAACCTTCCTCCATTTTCCATGTCACATCATGTCAACCATGTAATTATATACTCTACAAATCCATTTCAACTATGCAAAAGGAACACACAAATATGATTGATGAAAAAAAATGAATACAAATATGATTGATAAAAAAAAATGGAACTAATCTGCTCATTCATATTAACATTCAATAATACTTACAAAAGGAACATTTTCATCTCCCAGGACAGTTTCTAGCCCTCCTCACATAGCCTGCGACCTTCTTTTCCACATTTCCCTCTAGCTGCAACTCAATCCAGTATTCTCCCTCTGCCCCTGGGGTCGCTTAGTCTTGCTCGACTTCTCTTCTTCTTGTCCTAATCTTCGATAACCATCGACTTCTCTGACTATGGTTTCCTTGGTCGAGAAACTTTTACGGTGTTTTGGTAAGAGCGAAAAAGGAGCGACATGACATGCTCGTCTCACTGTAGTCTTGCTCTTTATCGGTGTTCCAAACAAATTAGATGGAAATTTATTATTTTGGAAAAGTTGGGGATGAAGGTGGGTTGAGCACTGTCCAAACAGTTGATCTGTGCACTGGACTTACGGATCTTCTACAGAATCATGTCCACATATCTTCTATGGGTTGAGCATTGCCCAAACAGTTGATCTGTAAACATTGGACTTACAGATCTTCTACAAAATTACATCCACATATCTTTATCAATGATATAACATTGCATCCTCTACGATGAGCATTTGTTTCTTTGGCTCTCGTTTCTAGCCTCAACTAAGACATAAAACCTATAGCTTAAATCATAACTATAGTCAAACTTCATTGGTTGTAGTGAAATTTCTAGTACACGTCGTTAGTGCGAATCGATTTCATAATGGGTTATGCAATATAAGGAGAGTTCAATATAGTTCTTTGTATTTCTCATAAAGAATTATTATTTCTACCTTTGGTTTAAGAGGTTCTGGTAAGAATTAGGGATGGCTTACTTTGGGTGCGTTGCTCCTGGAGTCTCGAGTAATATTTCTTGATTGAATTTACGTTGAGGCACAGTTACAAAATACTTGAGAGTCAAATGGTTAAATCAAAGCACTTTCAATGTTTATAGCTATGTTCAAGGTGCACCCTAAAGGAATGTTGTTACGTATATGTGTCCAACAGACCAGGTGTAAATTATGAAGTCCTTGACAACCCACTGATGAAGCATATCTTGATAGATGAGGCCATAGCTACCACGAGAAGGGACCGAGACTAACACAATTATTGAGTGTAAGAACTCGCAGCCCAACACCAGCATGGATGCGCAGACTTTTCTGTGGATGATAGTTTCTGTATTGTTGTGATAGATCAATAAAGTGTATTATAGATGTGACCCGTAACCATAACCAGTTGTTAGAACAAATAATTTGCCAACAGTTGTTAGTTACAATTCATTATTTTAGGGTTCTCGTAATATTTTTTATTAAGTCCAAAAGTAGACTATTCCATAATGTTTTGAGTTTCATGGTGTCTTTGGGCAGTGGCGATTTTCGCCGGTGG
The DNA here is from genome assembly GCA_009831015.1 of Picea engelmannii. Classification (NCBI taxonomy): domain Eukaryota; kingdom Viridiplantae; phylum Streptophyta; class Pinopsida; order Pinales; family Pinaceae; genus Picea; species Picea engelmannii. Next base: position 275,017 of record ML785509.1, on the reverse strand, counting down.
ATTGAAAATTGAATGAAATTAAAACCTGAGATCTCATGTTTACCAAACTGGATCTATCTCTCTCTTTGAAGGTAGGATATTAGGGTTTGAGCATCGATTGTCTTCTAGAAATGTATTTACTGGAATTAATGTAAAATTGTCTTTACTGTAATTAGTGTAAAATTTTCAGACCCCACCCAGTTTCAAGTCTCACTGAGACAACTCATTGTTAAATGCTCAAAACCTAGTTTTATGACAGCAGCAAATACTGAGTATATAAACAATTCTCAAACATTGAGCATATAAACAATTCTAGGCAATAAAACATGAGGATTCTGAACAACAGTACAAGTTGAAATAAATAATTATATCAGCAGCACACTAACTTAGAAATTATAGACACAGAGAGAGGGGCTTTTACAACAGTCATCTTCAGAAATAAATTAGAGACTTATTTCGAAAACCGTGTCAAGTTTCCTCCTCAAAATCTGAGCTAAATACTCCTAGAAATTTGTGCCAATATTTCCTGTACAAATGCACAGGTCACCTCCTCGATTTTGTGCCCTTTGTTGTACGGTTTCCCTCAAAATTCATGCCAGAACAACAACCCGAATTTCTGTCCCTGGAAGTATAGTACGACTGCCTAGGAAAGCATGCCAACTTTCAGAATTAATGCAATAACCTCTTTTCGATTTATGTGCCAGAAAAATAACAGTACTACCTCCACAAATCCGTATTGTACAACCCAGAACCTCCTTGTACGTTCTCCTCAATTTCTATGTTGTATTTTGGTGTCTTGGAATCCGTGCCACCTTCAGAAAACTTCCTCTTTGGTTCAAATCGACTTCTCTCTCTCAATCTCTCTCCAAAAATTATCTCAACAAGAGAAAATGAGGTGCCTCCATACCCTAATCGAAATATGAGAATATGAAGAGTTTCTTAATCCAACGGTTGAGATTGGATTAGATGAGTGGTTGAGATTGAATGTCCATTCACTCACCCCTTTAACTTAAGTCATAAAGTCACCTTTTAATTTATATCTCATAAATTAAATGACTAGGGTCCACATTAGGCATTTTCCCACCCCCTAGGCACCTAGGTGATGGGAAACACTTGCCTAGGTACTTTTTGATTATTTTAACACTCCCTCTTACCGAGAAAGGTGTTACTCACCACCCCAAGCTTATCTCTGAAAGGCGCAAACTTCCCTTTCCCTAAAGATTTTGTGAGTATGTCCGCAACCTGCTAATCTATGGATATATATTGTATCACAACTGCTCCTCTCTGAACATAATCCCGGATGAAGTGATATCGAATCTCAATGTGCTTAGACATGTCTGAAAGATTGGATTTTCAAAGAGTTTGATACAACTCTGATTGTCACAGTAAATCATAGTCGATCTCAACTGCACACCAAATAATCCCACCAACAACTTGCGAAGTCAAATGGCCTCACAACTGGCCTGACTGACAACCATAGACTCAACCTCTGCAGAACTCAAAGCCACTAACTTCTGCATCCGACTGAACCAAGACACCGCTGCTGAGCCCAATCCGAAACAACAACTTGAAGTAATTTTCCTATCACTGACACATCTTGCCCAATCTGAATCAATATAGCCCACCAAATGAACTCCATCCCCTCTCAGATAGTCCAGGCCATAATCCATTGTACCACAAAGATACCTGAGCACATGTTTTTCTTCCACCCAATGCACTCTCCTAGGCTCCACCATAAAATTACTAAGAGTGTTGACAACAAAACAAATATCCGGTTTGGTGTTGAACAAATACATCAACGAACCGATCAACTAACAATATAAAGTGGAATCAACCAATTGTGACTCAGAAGCATTGAGCTTCTTCCAGTTGGTAATCATGGGTGTGGATATGGGCCTACAATCCTCCATCTAGAATATCCTTATAATGTCAAAATCATACTTCCTCTGACCCAGAAAGATGTGTCCAGGATCCTGCCAAACCTCCAACCCTAATAAATAATGCAACGGTCCAATATCTTTCATCTCGAACTCTAAAGCAAGGCTCTCCTTGCAGCTAGTAATGAGTCTTTCATCCCCTTGTAATGAAAATATCATCAACATATAGCAAGAGTATGAGAGGATCCTCTCCAAACACAATGAAGTATAGGTTGGGATCTGCCTCACTCTTCTCGAAGCCCAAGTGCTGCAAGTAGGCATCAATCCTAGAACACCAAGCTCTGGGAGATTTTTTCAGCCCATACAATGCCTTCTTCAGTCTGCACACATGAGACTCTCTCTCATGCACCTCAAAGCCCAATGGCTTCTCAATGTACACCTCCTCCTGTATGAGACCATTCAGAAATGTGGTCTTCACATCCATCTGATGGATCTTCCAACCCATATTTGCTGCAATAGAGACCACTTCCCTGATCGAGGTATATCTATCAACCGGTGCGAAGGTCTCATCGTAATCAACTCCTCAACCTTTGAGAACCCCCGAGCCACAAAATGATCTTTGTACTTCTCAATTCTTCCATCTACAACATATTTGAGTTTGTAGAGCCACCTAGAAGTCACCATTGACTTCCCCTCAGGTATAGGAACAACCTCCCAAACCTCATTCTTCATGATGGAAGTGTACTCTTCCATCATGGCATCTCTCCAAACCTATCTACTAGTAGCCTCCTCAAAAGTGGAAGGCTCAGACTCCCTGGTGCTGCTCACCATCGCAAGATATCTACAAAATATTTTAGGAGGTTTACTCTCCCTCACATCTTGCCTGGAATTCCCCACAAAACCCTGTGCATCCTTCAGAGTGTCTTGAAGCCACTTGGGCTTCCTCCTCTCTGAAGTAGTGTCTTGTGGAGGGGACTCCACCTGCTCAACCCCATCACCTGAAGACTTTGAACCTGAAGTATAATCTGGAGCATAAGATCCTGAAATATGAGGATCAATAACCTGTGATCCTAACATTTGTGGCCCTATACCATGTGGACCAGTCATCACCAAAACTAGTGGACCTGAACTCTGTGTCACTGAAATTTGCTGTGGGCTCACCTGAATCTGAGGTGATGACTGATCACCCTTCGCAGTCCCTCGTGAATTTATAAAGGCTCTATCCTCCTGAAATCTCACATCCCTTCTCACAACTGTCTTCCCCAAGGAAGGGATGTATATGCAGAAAGCCTTTGAAGTCTCGCTATACCCAACAAAAATCCCCTTTTCTGCTGTGGGCTATAGCTTTTTCCTCTTCTTAGAAGGGACATGTGAATATGTAAGGCACCCAAAAATCATAAAGTGCCCAACCTTAGGCTTCTTCCCAGAAAAAGCCTCCTCAAGAGTCTTATCACCCAATGCTCTGTGTGGACTCCTGTTCTACAGATAAACTGCAGTGTAACATGCCTTGGCCCAAAGAAAGAGTGACAACCCCTGATCATGCAACATGGCTCTCACAACCCCAACTATGGCCCTGTTCTTCCTTTCAACAACCCCATTTTGTTGTGGGTTGTAAGGAACAATCAAATCCTGCTTGATTCCCTTTCCTACACATAAGTCATTAAACTCCTTGGAGGTATACTCACCCATTATCTATCCTCAGTACTCTGATTTTCCTCCCAGTCTGGTTCTCCACAAGATCTTTGAACTCTTGGAACCGATTGAAGACCTGTCCTTTGGTCTTCATGAATAAAATCCAAGGATTCCGAGAGAATTCATCAATAAATATGACATAGTACAAATAACCACTCAATGATACAGAAGACATAGGACCACATACATCAAAATGAATCAGATCAAGTGTACCTGCTACTCTTCTTTCACTGCTTGGAAAAGTAGTCTTGGTGTACTTTCCCAAGGCACACCCCTTGCACAACTCTTGGTGCTTTGTGCTTAACTCTAGCACTCCAATCACATTCTCCCTCAGTATTCTCAGAGCCCCATGATACAAATGAGCCATCCTCCTATGCCATAGCTCACAAAGATCACTATTACTGGTAGTATGATACAATGCACTAGCTGGCTGAAACATGATCTTGTACAACTTCTCATGTCGAGTCCTAATCACTTTGGCCGAAGTGATGCTAGACCCCTTGGGAAATAGGAGCACCTGTCCATCACAAAACAACGCCTCATATCTCCTCTCCTCAATAGTAGAAACTGAAATCAAGTTCTTCTTCAAGACATGAACATATATGACATCTCTCAACAACATGGGAGGTTGAAACTCCCTTTGAAATAATATTTTCCCACTACCAACTTCCTTGACCACTTGATCATCTCCAAGAACTACCAAACAATGGAATGTGTGGCTCTAGTGGAAAGACACACCACTAAGGAAAACTCCTTGTCGAACTTGGTGTAAAACTCCTCCACCTCTGCTGAAGCTGCAATCTATTTCTTCTTCTTATTAGGACACTGCCCCGCATAGTGACCAAACTTGTGACATGCAAAGCACTTGACTTTTCTCATGTCCTTCTTTCCTTCACCCTTCGACTTGTTCCCTGCCTTAGGACCCCTTTTCAACTTCTTCTTGTTGTTAGCAGCAAGAGCCACTTTCTCCTCATCATTACCAGTAGATGAACTGCCATGCACATACCCTCTCTGGGTTTCGTCCTGAACAAAGTCATCCCAAATACGTTCCCACTTGGGAATATTCTCCCTTGCCACAATGCCCTCAACAAAAGAAACCCATTGTTTGGTTACCCCATTCAATGTTGTCCTCACAAGTTCACTGTCAACAATGGCCTCCCCAACAACACCAAGTTCATCTCTTACCTGTGTCAACCTAGTAAGATATGTGACCAAATTTTCATCCTTGGTCATTCTAATGATTTTCAGTTTCTCTCTCAAAACCATCTTTTGGTTCTCATTTGTACTTTGATACAACTTCATCAAGGACTCCTGTTGATTTTTCATAAGCATTAGGTTAAGCATGAAGTTCATTCCATTTTATCATTTAACCATAACCATAAATGTTTCAGCAACCAAGATCACAAGAAGAAACACCGTGCACAAGAACACAAAATGTATCCTGGGAAACCCTTCTCAACAAGGGAAGAAAACCCAGCCAAATCCTTTGCTATATTCTTCAAGAGAAAGACCTTCATCACCAAGAAAGACCTAGCACACAAGAGGGTGCTCAAACCCTAGAACTCTAGCACCCAAGAGAGGTGTGCACCTTTTCCCAAAGAAGTGTACTTGGTGAAATTTCCAAACTCACAAGAAATATATGTCTCCACAATGGGGAATTTCTCTTTACTTATATTAGACTTTTCCTATCAACTGAAGTGTCTATTGGCTCAACACGGTCGACCTCTCTAAGTCATATAATAATAATAATAATAATTATTATTATAATTAATATTATCCAGATTAATTATCTTTAACATTTATTATTAATCACATTGAGGTAGGGTCGAACTGTACCCTTTACATTACAATTAGGGTTACAAGTAGGTCTGACTCTTGAACAATATATAGCAAAGGATCTGATACACCCACTAGTGCTCATCCACTAGTGGAACATCCATAGGGATGTCATATCTCTGGTTCATTGCATTACATAGAAGAACCAAATCTTCACACGTTCACCTGTGCTCATCCACATGCACGTCCACTCTACAGATCTTCTTTCTCACTGTCTCACACAGGAGACTCATCTGGAGTCTTCTCTTCAACTCTGCTACTCAGAGGAGGCTAATACATCATCTTCATTTATGTTCACATGACGATGCACTCAACACCTTGGGATTTCACACATTCACCTTGTGCTCAACCACAAGCACGTCTAACTCAACATATCGTTTTTCCCACTAGATAATCATTTGGAGTTCTTCTCAACTCTTTGAATGGAGGAGGTCATCTCTACGTTCCTAGCTCTGTCTTGGGAAGGAACCACATACCCTTCTTAGGGGCTTTCTCTCAGGCTTGTAAGCTGAGAGAAAGACTCACATAGCTGCAATGATCCACACCTCACAGGTTTGTAAGCTAGAGAATGTCTCACGTAGATGCATTCATCAAAAAATCCCACATCTCATAGGCATTTGTCTTCCCTGTCACATGAGGAATCAAATGGTCCTTGATGGAATCAAGGATGATTCTTTTAGCCTTGATGCTCTTCTTGGTGTAGGCTGCTAAAAGAGTAACATCTATAGGTATTGTTACTAGGTTTGTTGTGGAGTTCTCAACAATGTCCCATAAATCACTCTCCTGTAGAAGAAAAATCATTCTCTCCTTCTAAGCACTAAAATTCACTGCCCCATCAAGTCTGTCCTCAACTTTTAAACTTGTAGCCATTGACCCTTCTCAGCTGAAAAAACAATTTCCAAAATTCTGTCCGCTGAAGTAACTTCTATCCTACTCTATGTATGGATGATTTAAATATGCATTCCTCTTCAACTCAGTTTTGATACCATGTAAAATTTTCAGACCCCACCTAGTTTCAAGTCTCATTGAGAAAACTCATTGTTAAATGCCCAAAACCCAGTTTTATGACAACAACAAATACTCAACATATAAACAATTCTCAGAAATGAAACATGAGGATTTTGAACAACATTAAATGCATAAATAAATAATTATATCAACAACACACTAATTCATAAATTATAGACACAAAGAATTTTGGTCTAACATTGACCCTAGAAAAACCCACAAGGGGAAAACCAGTGAGAGAGGTTTTTTTTAATTATTTTTAGAGCTAAGAGAGAATTTATTACAATAGTCAATATCTTCAGAAATAAATTACAAAATTATCTCGAAAATTGTGCCAAGTTTCATCCTCAGAATATGAACTAAATACTCCTTGAAATTCGTGCCATAATTTTCTGTACAAATGCACATGTTAGCTCCTCGATTTTTTTGCCCTTTGTTGTACATTTTCCCTCAAAATTCATGCCAGAACAACAACCTGAACTTATGTTCTTGAAAGTATAGTAAAACTGCCTAGGAAAGAATGCCAACTCTCTAGAATTAATGCAACAAACTCTTCTTGATTTCTATGCCATAAAAACAACAATATGGCCTCCACAAATATGTACCATACGACCCAGAAGTGCCCTGTACCTTCTCCTTGATTTCTGTGTTGTAGTTTGGTGTCTTGGAATCTATGTCACCTTCAGAAAACTTCCTCTCTAGTTCAAATTGACTTCTCTCTCTCAAACTCTCTCCAAAAATTATCTCAACAAGAGAAAATGAGGCGCCTCCATACCCTAATCGACTCAATGAGGGAATATGAAGAGTTTCTTAATCCAACGGTTGAGATTGGATTAGATGAGTGGTTGAGATTGAATGTCCATTCACTCACCCCCTTCACTTAAGTCATAAAGTCACCTTTTAATTTATATCTCATAAATTAAATGACTAGAATCCACATTAGGCATTTTCTCACCCCCTAGGTGATGAGAAACACTTGCCTAAATACTTTTTACTTATTTTAACAATTAGTGTCTAAACTAAAATCCCAAGAAAAAACATAAATGCAAGTCAACTTAAGGAGAAGTAACCCTTTTTATTTTTATTTTTTTTTAAGTAGCTTTTGGACCTAATTTTATTAATGCCTATCTAAAACATAGATACCAACTTAAAAATAAAACACCATCTGAAATATAGAGATTAATACAAATAACGCAAGATCATCTAAAGATATAGATCACTTTCTAGTGAGTGGGTGGGGGATGATATGTCATTTGCGTGCCTAGAATAGGGTTCTATTATAGATGTGGATAGGTGCATAGAATAGGGTTCTATTATGGATGTGGATCGAGAAGTACAAATGAAAATATAAAAAAACAATGTTATTGAATGTTTTCTAGACCGTCATCGCGGAGTTCAAGAAAGCCATGGAAAAATATGATAGGATCCTCAACCAACAGACCTTGTGTTATTTTTCCAATTGTACATCAATTAAAATAATAAATATATCATTGTAATGCTTCGATGGGGATTATGCATCCAACAATGGCATAAAAATTATTTATAGGCTAGATTGAGATATAACAATAGATTTAGTGCATGGCCCCCTTGTCGAAGGGTGGGGTTGGAGGCTTCCTTTTGCAAGTGTCATCAGATATGAAAGACCCGGCCTTGTATTTACATTAGAAAAAAATATCTGAAAGAGAAAACTGTCCAATATAATACCCAATTTCCAAAAGAACCACCATCGTGCCCAAAAATATTAGTGACGGATATAATAGGTAAAACCACCATCGTGCCCAAAAATATTAGTGACGGATATAATAGGTAAATGTTGAGAAATCAACATACCTTTTTGTGAAGATCAAAGAGGGGCTTCACCTTACTGAAGTCAACAGTGGTAGATGTGGTAGATCTAGACTTTATGATAGAAAATAGGAGAGAGCAACAATTGAACATTTGACTTCAATCCCAAAAACTTCTTTGAAATATTTTAGATCATAGGTTGAAATAACAATTTCAGATTACAATCCAAGAATTTTTTATTTTGTTTTATATATCTATATTTCAGATTTATTTTGGATATTTATTTAGATTAATATTTTAGATTTATATATCCATATCTACAATTTATCTAACATAAGTGGAAAGGTCTATAAGCTTTGAGGGTTGAATCATGCTCTGATATTATATGTATACCTATCTAATTAATAGATATAAATCCAGACATGAAGTTTAACATAGGAAAACTTAAATAAAATTACGATAACTTAAGCAAATGTTTTATAGATTGTCCTACTTCTTTGCATAAAGAACAACAACTTAGGTCATCCCAACTTCTTCTTTGAAGATTTTCCCAAGTTAGAAATGCATTTTTGAGAGCTGTCATGTGAATAGAATTGCTTTTCGCAGAGCTTGGATCTTCTAAAGCTTGGTCCACTACTACGGGGTGCTTTCTACCTCATTGTTTATGATTTGAGAATCATAACCTAGTTTGACCAAGTATGTTCCCTATGTGGGGATTTCTACCCAAATCATTGTGCCCCTTCTTCTCTTAGTTTTGTACTGGAATTTACAAGAATTTCTTTAAGATCTGACCATTGTGTTGCTGCTATCCCCATGAGATCTAGTTGAGAGCTACTTTTCCAGGTCCATTGAATAGTGTGCTAGAAACAATATGAGATCTGCTAGATACAAGAGGTTTTTTGCTTTGAAATCCTCCCTTGGATCCTTTGGCATTCTATATCCAACGTCTTGGCTAAGCCATGTGCCTACTTATGTTGTAATATAATGCTCATTGCCTACCTTCCAACATAGGTGCGTCCTAATGATTTATTTTATAAGAAAATTGAATTGCTTTATAAAAAGTTTGATCCTCTTAGTTTTATTGGGAATCAGTTTATACTCCTAATCAAATCCTCTATGGACAAGGAGCTATGTATTTTTTGAAGAGGATTTGTTGCTATAATCATTTTTTGGAGAGAAGTTTCCAACCCCTTTTTGCTGCCAACACATTTTCGAAAAAGTGAATGTTTTAAATGTGTAACCACCTAGTTCCTTTGGTTTTGAGGTTATTTCCCAGTAGATCATAGGCATTTTTTTTTTATCCTTGTTTCCTTTTTCATAAGAACAAGAAGATATTTTTCTTTGAAGTTGCTTTATAATGCAAGCCAAAAAAAACCGGTGAACTGGAATTGCATTGAGAATGCTCTTAATCAATACCAATTGACCCACCATGGATATCCATATGTGAGTCCAAGTATTTACTCTAGCATTGAATTTATCTATGATCCAGGTACAATCTGTGAAAGTGTATCCATTTGATGATCATATATTCGAAAAATAAGGATCAAAGGGGTCCAAGAGAAAATTGAAAAATAGCAAGTACCAAACAATGAAAGTCGTAGAAATCTAAAGCGACTGCGCACGGAACGAAAGAATACACAATTAATAAAAAAATCGTACCGAAAACGAGTTCAAAATAAAAAAAAATTGTCTGTTTGAAAATCGAAATCACGACATCATAGATGACGTTAGACAAATGATGTCATCTATTCAAGTCATGTGTTCATATATGCTACTTGGTCGGCGTGCTACAGGGAAGTCCGTGGCCTCTGCGTGATGAGGTTCTCCTTGTCTTTTGTGATGTGGTTCTCGTTTTTGGCGAGCAATGTGATGAGGTTCTCGTTTTTGGCGAGTATTATCCAGCCTGCTGCAGAGTCATTAAGACTCTGTCAGCGGACTGCCCATACATGCTACCATGGAGCATAACCATCCAGCCACCACCCTCGACGTCCGCACTTAATGCCCATTGCCATGGCCGTTTCTGTTTCGGTTTCCGTTGTACCCATGCCCGCATCATACAACCATCGTTTAATGCTGGCCATACCATGAATGGATACATTTCCAAATCGCATGCCAATACCATCATTTGTTCGACATGGCAATGGGCATGCAATGTGCATCCATTTTTCCATGACAGAAGGGGCCAATTTGAAATTTTAAACGCGCTCATTGGATTGGATGATACATATATAGACTTCCCATGACATGGATCGATGAAGATTTGAAATTTGAATTTATAAACGCGCCCAGCATGGCCGGTGAATGTCAATAAATGAAAAACATTCATTTCAAAAGTGAGGAGTTTGTTTGTTTGAAGGGTTATATTCCATGAAGGCATAGAAAATTTAAAAGATGGGACTGTGTGAGATACATTTTCCGTTTTTTGCAAGCATTGGAACATGGCTGACGAAGATTGATCATCATCGTCTGGTAAGATTGCGAGATTGAAATTCATTGTTACAATTTTTCGTGGTTAAGAGAAAATGAGATATCCGTTAACCAAAAAAAAATCGACCTGCAGTTGAGATGGCTAAGTTGATCTTAAGCGCCAGATTCTATTTCATACCATTTCTATTTCGTCTTCAGCTTGTGTGCAATAGTAGGAAGCCATTATCATCTTTTCATACAACTCTAAGCTCCTTGCAAGCTGTCATTCTTTCTCTCATTACATTATGTGAATGCTGGATTGGTTTCTGTCTTCATTTTCTCATAGTTTTCATAGATTTGCAGGTTACAAGTTTACTAAAGATGCAGGCAAAAGAATGGATTTTAAGCTCATGGGCAGCCATTAAAGCACAGTTTTTTACCTCCTTGAGATAGAGCTGTTTGAGCTTTTGGAGGGAAATACAAAATTCACCATAAACAAGAGCTTGAAACCTTGACTTCAACATTCATTCCCGCTAGACAAATAGCCTGAAGCAAGATCCAAAATCCATGTGCTCTTTTTGTTTGGATTTATGGTTTTGGATTAGTTCATTCATTTAAATGTTAATTAGCATAATTTTTAGCTTAAGTGTTGCACTGTCACTGTCCATACGTTAAAAAAATGCATTTCCAACTCTCTCATTAAGTTTGAGAATGCACAGTTTTTGGGCTTGATTGCAGCACTCTTCTTCAGAATTGAAAAACATACCTTCCAACAAAGTTGATAAAGTTTTTGCATACAAAATGGAAATCAAAAATTGCATTTTCCAGTTCTCACTGAGCTTGAGAATGCAGAATTTTTAGCTTGCTTTAAGATAACATCTTCAAACCTCCTTTCAAGGTTTAAAAAAAAACTTTTTAACTTTTTTTGAGATAACATCTTCAATCCTCCTTTCAAGCTAAAAAAATACTCAAATTTCGATTCCTTCTACCTTATGCTCGCACATTTACTTTCAATTGTCATTTTGAATTTGGGTATGTTATTTCATGCTTGTTTGAGAGGACAATTTCTAGCCCATTACCCACCATCGTTTCCAAGACTCATGTCCCAATTTAAAATCACACTTTTAACCCCAACGTTCAAGACCAAAATGCAATTTCCTTTGCAGCTGGGCATGCATTTTTTAGGCTTTTTTCACTGTCATAAAAAGTGCATTTCCAACCCTATTTTGGAACTGTTTTGGGTTGTTTTTTATTTTTTTATTTTTAAATGGCACATCTCTACATATTTTTTTAGCCTTGAATCCACCTTTTGTAATTTAGATTTTATTGTTTTATAAAAAATTGGAATCTATATTTTGAAGCTGGACATGCATTTTTTAGGCTTCTTTCACTGGCATAAAAAGTGCATTTCCAACCCTATTTTGGAACTGTTTTGGATTGTTTTTTATTTTCTTATTTTTAAATGGTACATCTCTGCATATTTTTTTAGCCTTGAATCCACCTTTTATAATTTAGATTTTATTGTTTTATAAAAAATTGGAATCTATATTTTATTGTTTTACAAAAAAAATTAAAAAATATATATTGAAATGGTTTTTATTTTAACTATGTTGTTTTATAAAAAAATTGTATTAAAAAATTGTTTTTATAATTTTGAATGGTTTTTATTTTAGTTGTATCTCTTCAAAACAATTAAAATTTTTTTTTATTGAAAGTTTTTATTTTTATTTTATTGTTTTATAAAAAAAATTATATTAAAAGATTATTTTTATAATTTTTAACTATTTTTATTGGAATTATATTGTTTTTTAAAAATTTTGAAATTAAAAAGTTAGTTGGTGCTATTATTTTTTTAAATTCTAGTCAATGAATTTAAAGAGGGTTTAATATATGATAATCATAAGTAAAAAGAAACTTGGTTACATGTGTTATTTTGAGAAGCTTTAATATAAAGAATGTAATTTTAATTTTAATTTTAATTTAATTAGTTATAATTTTAATTTTATTTGATTTTGTTAATAATTTAAAAGATTAAAAAAATTTGATGTATATAAATATTTTATATTTAAAAATATAGATTAAAATAAAGTTTTATATAATTAATATT
>ML785509.1:231904-253042 GCA_009831015.1 Picea engelmannii | reverse complement strand
AAAGGACTCTGAACATAAGTGAAAAAAAATATGGCACAAAGAGAAGGAAAATATATAGAAAGATGTTGACAATTTTTTTTTAAATGTAAAGCCATTTCTTATTCGAGATTATCTTGAATTTATACAAAATTGGCACAAGCCTATCACTTCAACATTCTATAATGGTATAAAGTAGTGACTTTAAACATATTATATTGGAAGAATATTTAGCTAACTAATTATTCTAAATCTATTCTTCTTGACTAAAAGTCCTAATAAACACTTTCTAAAATCTTGAACTTACTAACCAACTTAGCATAAAATCTTCTATCTCTAATTACAATATTTGATAACTATCTTTAATTAAAATCAAATATCTTATGACTTACAATACAAATCTTGCTCTATTAACTCTAGACATTAACAATAAGTTGGGTTGATTAATCATGTAAATGTTTAGAGGAACAAATTGAAAATGCTATACACTTATTATTCATTATGGTTCAAAATGTCTTGAAGTATAAACATCATATATTAACCATTCAAAATAGAATGGCAGTGTATGGAGAGAATGGAAGATTAATTTTAGGCTAAATATAAAATTGTTTGAGGTTGAAAAAAACTATACAAAATATACAAAACACATCAATATTATATTACCACATACAAACCCTCAACAAAACTATGGTGATCTTGGAAAGCTTCTCTTAATGATTTTCTAACAAAAACAAAATTTTGAAGAATTGCAAGTCATCCTTATCCTCTTAAGGTCCCATAAACCAAATATGTCTCATCATCATCATCATCAAACAAACCAATTAAATGACTATTACTTTTTAAGTCATAATAATCCTCTTCATCCAAATTAAAAAAATACAAAAAAAAAAATCATATAACAATCATCCTCATCATCATATTTTTTTAAATACAAAATAAAAAATCATTTTTTAATTAATATTTTTTAATATTATTAAAAATAATAATCATGATATTGGAAATAAAAAAAATAGATAAAAAAAAATTACAAAAATACATAATATTATTAAGATGGTAGGGAATGTTTGCTTCATTTATTTATCTCATCAATATCACATTTGAAATCATTTCATCAGAGTTTTGGCATTGAATTATTGTTTTAAGAGTCAAAATCTAATTTTTGAAGAATATGTATATTTTAAAATAGTGTAGACTAATTAAGTATATTATAATATTTTATGTGTTTTTTAAATCTTTGTTATTAGTTTAGTGTACATTAATTAAGTATATTTTAGCATTTCATTCATATGTTTTTTAAATCTTTGTTATCTATTTATTAGAATTAATAATAGGCTTTTAAACAATATTTCCAACAAGTCCCTTATTAAGCATTTACTATTATTTATTTCAATTGTTTTAGAAATTTTATGTGAAGTTCAAGGTTCTCTTTCCCTTATCTATTTGACGTCCATGGTGTATTAACTATTTTTTTTAAAGATTTTTTGGAGAAGTATTCCTGAATCATTTCTCCTTTCTGCATCCTTGTATTCTTCAGTTGAGTTCTTAGATTCATCTTTCGGTTTATGTTCTTTCCTTCATATAGTCTAGTCAAGGCATCAAAAATTTATTTCGGAGTCTTCTTAGATGACACATAAGGAATCAAGTGGTCTTTGATTGAATCTGCAATGATTCTTTTGGCCCTTATTGTGTCCTTTTGATGCTTTGCCTTTTCTGCAGCATCGGTGGGTTCCGATACTTCTTCTTTGACGAATCTTGCTAGGTCATTCTCTTCAAGAATGAGGCCAATCCTATACTTCCAGGCACAAAAGTTTTCCACGCCTTCTAGCTTGTCAACAAGCTTAACACTTGCGGACATCTTTACGTGGAGCTAGGAAAATGACCGAAAAATAAAAGTGCTTAAAATCAAAATCTGAACTTACCAAGAGGTGCGCTTGGTTGAGGTGAGTAGCCTGGTGTGTTTGGATCTGAGAAAATCCAACTTTTGCTCCTCCAAATTTGATCTGCGAATTTCTGGACTGGTGCCTCTGGTACTTCTGGTACACTGGTTTTCTGGTACTTCTCGTACTTTGTGAAACTAGGGTTTCACTTTCTGGGAGATCCAACCACTGAAAAGGTGCATCGAGAGTACCAAACTGATCCTTAGGGGAGGGCACACTTTTCTAGATGGTTTTGGGGCTGAAAAGCTTCACCATAAAAAAGCCCTAATTTTCATGTATGACAACAGTGATGTTTTTCACTTGTGAAAGATGCTTCCTTCAACTTGGCTCTGATACCATGTTAATATTTAAGCCATTATTATAGTTGTTTGCATTTCATTAGATAACAATAGCATAATCCAAGATCAATGAGAAATGCAAAATCATAAGAGACACAACATTTATCCTGGGAAACCCTCTAGGGGAAGAAAACCCAGCAAAACTTCCTTAATATAGATAGCCAATACAATGCCAAGAGATCTCTTAAACTAATATAGAAAGTCCTCTCCCAGATATGTGCCACTCTCTCTCTCCTTCTTCTCTAACAGCAGATCCGAAACTTGTCTCTCAATGAGCAAGTGAGTTGTGTGTCTAAGTGAGGTGCTAGCCTTCTTATTTATATTAGACTAGCACGTGTGAAGTGTCTCTTCACTGGCAGGGCCGAATTCTCCAACTGGGTGGTTATAACCACCTTTAATATTTTCTGGGGCCTCTTTAATATCTACTGGGGTCGACTTCTTATTTTGCCTATTATAATTATCATTTGACCAATCCGCAAAAGGGGATTTGGTCCTATTATAATAGCCGACATGATCAATCCATAATGGGGATTGATCCAATGAATAATATATCAAATAATAATAAGAATACTCTTAGCAATTACATTATTTCAACACCCACCACCCAACAGGCAGGGCTAGGACATCCTCATATGGGGGAAAAAGTGGGACGAGAACTTCCACATCAAGTCTAAAGCCTACCAAGAAGCCATGGGTCTAGGGAACGAGCTCAAAAGACCAGTCTGGTCTAAGGTATGGAACTCCCAATTATGGCCCAAAGTAGCCACCTTTCTATGGCTAGCAATCAACATAAAAGCGCTAACTTGGGACATGATCATAAGGAGAGGGTTCACAGGCCCATCAATCTATCTACTATGCAATCAAGTGGAAGAAACCCTAAACCACCTCCTCAATTTGTGTCTGTTAGCTTCAAAATTATGGGACATAGGGGCCACAATATTTAGAATCTTAGACTGGAACATGCAAGACATCATAAGGAAAATAGAATACTGGGGAACAGATCCTTACCATAATTAAATTATGAACCTTACTTGGATGCTTTTCCCAGTATACCTCCTCTGGAATATATGGAAAACCAGAAACAGATGGATCTTCTGAAACCAACCTCCATCCATAGAACTGCTTTGGTAAGGGGTTCTGAACAACATACGAGAGACCATAGCCCAGGCCCCTTAACAGGAAGAAGACCTAACAACGACATGGCACGAGAAAGGTTTGTGAGCCATATGGAGCCCAGGAAAAGGCAAGTCGACACTCCCACTAGCAAAACCCCATGAACCGCATCAGTTGCGTGGAGAGAAATGGGAGCCCCCCTCGGGGATTCCTGAAATTGAATTTTGATGGGGCATCCCGGGGAAACCAAGGGCTAGGAGGGGCTGGAGGAATCTTTAGGGATGCCAAGGGAGAAATCATCAGCCTATACACTATCATATTGGGGCATACCACCAAAAACAAAGCGGAATTAGAAGGATTACTGGCAGGTCTGCAATGGGCAAAGGTAAGGGGTCATTCGACGCTCATCGCTAAAGGAGAATCCAAACTTTTGGTCTCAGCTCTAGGAAAAATCATAAACGGTGCCTCGCCAGACAAAGTCTCAAAAATTGGAGATTGCTTGTTGGGCTTGCAGAGGTGGCACTGACCATCCGTGGCACGTCAACAATAATCCCAAGCCACGATAGGAGACAGGAAAATACGGTCGTTGACTACCTTGCTAATGTGGCAGTGGGCTAGGCCCAAATTGCGTCCCAATGGCAATGGCACGACGTGGGGACATGAGATCTACATGATAACCTTACACGTCTCAACCGCCATGACAACCAACTGCATGACAGGACAGGTGGAGAGGAGCGAGCACCGCGAGGGCTATCAGAGGCCCAAGTGTTACCATGATTCCCACGAATAGCCTTGAAGGTCATATGCAGGTCGTTTCAGCGACAGGTGGAGCTGTCCGGTCAACCACCAGTCATCATGGGAACATAAAGGAGGTCATAATGAAGAAGTGGAAAAATGATCCAAATTTTATCAAGCTTGAGATTAATGGGGGAAGGACAAAAACGTCATACCTAACCACACCAGAAATAGTAATGAGCAGGTCGGATCAGCCCAGACCCCGAACGATCTAGATCAATCATTGAAATAATGGGCGAAAGTTGGGCAAGGACAGGATTAATTCCAAGCGAGACAACAACCATGGCTATAAGAGATAGAAGCTCATTGATCCCCATGCTGTCGAAATTTCTTGCCAAAGTCATTATGATTTACAAAGTTGGATTCATCATTCCTATTAGAAGAGGCTCTCTGATAGAAAGAGAGTGGGCAAAGCCATTTCCTTGTGACTGGAAACAACCCGACTTCTAGGGAGGAAATCATCCTCACCTCCCTCCAAGATTATTCTATTAGACTTGTGACTAGAGATTCAAGGTCCAATTCCGAAAAGATGGAAAGTGGTCATCATCGAACCATGGCAGAAGAGAAGACTGGGCCTCTGAGGAATAAGGACTCGCAGCCAAGGAAAGGCGGAGGGAGTCATCCTACAGGAACCCCTACTATTATCAATTGTCGCATGACCAGGGTAGTCAGAGGGGCCAGGATGAGTTACCAGAACCTGTGCTCAGTAGAAGAGAAAGAACTAATGGGGAGAGTCCAGGAGGAAGTATTGAGAAAGAGGAAGAACATGTCAAACGAAGAAATTATGTGGTTCGTGAAGGAAGGGGTCTCCCATCCTAGGAAATCTCGTACAAGGGACACCAAGTTCTTCCATCTTGCAGAAGTCTATTGGATGACGAAAGAAATGGTGGCCCAGGACATGGTTTAACAACACGCTGAAATGCGGGCCACCCGCCAAGCGATCTAGGTTTTGGAAGCCAAATTCGAGCTATTCTGTAAGGAGAAATTTGGCATCTGATTCCATGAAAAGACAAAGGCCCCTAAGGACATGTAGAGGGATGGAGCAAAGGAAAGAAAAAAGCTGACAGACACCCAAGCAAATCCTATTATGGTGGATGAGGAAGAAGAAAGGCCGAAATCCAGCAAAAATGCAATCCGTCGACTGGAAAGCGAGCGTGGCACTCAAACCCTTCAGGGAGCTATGACGACCCTAGGTAGTATTTTTTCCCAGGGTTAGCAATTGAGTCAGTCTAGTTAGCTTGGCTTTTTGGTTTGGAGGGGCTTTCTAATTTGCCTCTGGTTTTGTAAGAAACTCTCATAATTATGGCTACACTTGCAAGCCGAAGCTACCTAGAAATAGTGAGCAAGTGGTGTAGATGAAACTGAGGAAGCACTTCTAGTCTGAACATTAAAGATCTTGAGATGAACAAGGGAGGGAGGTTTGGTTTCCATTTTGTGGAAAACTCCCGAGGACCCAAACTGTAAAATTCTGTATGTTGTGAATAGAAAATCTATAGTATCTTTTTTTTTAATTAAAAAAAAAAAAACATTACAAGAATTCATCTCATGTTGCAGGGGCTAGTAAAGACAAGAATCAAGCTTCAAAGGAAAGCGACCCTCCAGATGTTAAAACTGACTAATCTATCCTTTTGTAATTCTTGAACAGTTTTTGTAATTGCTTCAAAGATACCAGTCTTTCTTTTGTACTGTAATGTAGCGAATCCTTGGCATTCTGAACGCACTTCAAGTATGGAATCAGTGGGAAACCTAAATTGGGTGCTTATTTTCTTCTTCCCAAGCGAGCTAGTTAACTCTTCTCAGAACACAAGAGCTATCACAATAGCTTTTGCATAAGCTGGCTAGCAGCTGATCAATTGTTGCTCGCCCCCTGTATTTTTGTTCTTATAATATAATATAGTTGATTGCTTTTAAAAAAACACTAACATTTTATACATAAACGTTCCAATACATTAACCCTACAAAAATTATTACATATCAAAATACTTAACTAAATCACTACTGTTATAATTTTCACTTCTAATCTACTCCTCGTCTGAGGATATAAAATTAAAATTTGCATGTGACTCCTTTCATACTCAGAAAGCTTCACGGTATTTCAGTAACGGTTTAACAAACTTTATTAAATTATAATCCCTCCCAAATCATTAAGTAATTTGAGAATACTTAACTAAATTAGTAAGAAAATTATAATTTTTTTAAACTAGAAATACATAACCACAGAATCACCTTCAAATTGGAAACATAATCCAATGGTATAGATATGATATAGATGAGCATCAGGTCAGCTCTATAATATTGAAATCACAGATATCATGAAAGATGAAAACCCAAAAGCATTCAACCCTTTCATCTTTCAACTGTTTATATAATTAACCCTGGCAAGCATCCATCATGTGTACACAGATATATGCAGCCCAGGGCTTTAAATAAGAGTTTATTTACGAACACAAGATACCAAAATACAAATAACCCAAATCATCATAAGCCTGCAATACCCATATTTTATCTGTTGCCATCCTCCTAAATTTCAAAGGCACTCGCAGGGAAGGATTTCCCAATCCCAGCAGCGCTCTTGAAGTAAATCTTAGCACTGGAAGGCCTTTATTGATAACCTTACATATTGATTTACTGCTTTAGAGGAATATTGTTTCTTTTACATATTGATTGAAGTAAATATTGATAATAAAGGCCTTGCTGCTGTCGAATGCAAAGAAAAGGTATTAGAAACAACTTGATGTTCTACTGGCCGTTGCACCATGGATGTCGATTGTCTCTGCCGTTGATTCTTATCTTCCTTCTTGCAGTTTGAGTTGCGTCTAAATATTCCTCTGAATAATTTTTTTGCATCCATGATGATAAAACTGAAGTATTCAAATACAAATTACTGATTGGATTTAAGTTGAGAGAAAAAAAGACAACTTAACTAAGAATTTCCTCACAAACTGAAAAAACAAAGTGAAAAGTTGGCGAGGAAAGAAAATGCATGTGCTCAAAGTTGAATGCAATGAACGGTTGCATCACATATGTATATACACACACATAAGTATGTCTGCTACGCTCTTAATCTATTGGGGGAAATGCATGGGTTCCGAAGGTTTAAACCGCACACATAAAATCCTCATTCTCCGTCTCTTATACCAAACATCAAACCTGACAATGGGTAACTGTCCACGGACCCTCTGCGCAGAAATGGAAGCAGACGCCTCCAAACATAGATTTGGTTTGATAAATCTGAACCCTGTGAACCAGAGGAGCCAGGAGATGGAAAATCTGATAAACCGGAGGAACCAGCGCGCCCATCAACCAAATTCGAAATTCAAATTTGAAATTTCAATTAGCCAGATAAATTCAAATTTCAATCAGTGGGATGTCGGATCACATTTAAAGGTTTAAAGGACAACAGCTGGATGGGAGCTTTGCATGGCTGTTGGATGGAGGATGCATGCATGGCATGCATCGATAATGGCTGCACGGTTGAACCATGCAGCAGCCCAGTAATGATTGGGCTACTGCATGGTGGATAGCCCTTGCCATGGATGGGCAGCCTGCTGACAAAGTATTAAAGACTCTGCAGCAGGCTGTATATTGCTCGCCGGAGAAGACACTCTTTGGTAATGACCCATTCACGTGGATTTTACCTTGGGCAAAGGACCACGTGCCCCCCTTGACCTTGGGTTTCACCTTGGGCTATGGACCCACGTGCCCATATTTTATTTTGGGTAACGGTCCCTTTCACCTGGATTTTACCTTGCCTAGGGGACCCACGTGCCCCCGTTGACACATCGTTGGGTAGCATTCTATTCACGTTGCTTTTAGCTTCGCCAAAGTACCCGTTTCAACTTTCAAGTTTGCACAGCCTCCAACTTTTTCGGGAGAAACAACCGCGCAAAAGAAAAGAATAACCATGTACGGATTGCCATGTAGCACGTCGACCAAGTACTATATATAATAATAATAATAATCTGTAATCTATAATAAGTCAAGGCACTAAATTGGTGTAATAATAATAATAACAATAATAATCTATAATAAGTCAGGGCACTAAATTGGTGTAATAATAATAATAATAATAATAATCTATAATAAGTCAAGCACTAAATTGGTGTATGAGACTCCCTTATTTGTGAGATAAAGGATCCTCCTCTGCCCATAAAGTATATAAGGTATACATACCCTTCATCCCCTCTGGATTTGAATCTGTGACCTTTTAAGAAAAAATACATGTTCTTAACCATTAGACTCACTCAGGCGGTATGAATATATGACATGAATAGATGATATTAATAATACCACATCAGTTCTCTGACATGTACCATATGAACACATGACGTGAATAAATAACGTTAGCAATACCACATCAGTTCTCTGACATGTACCATATGAACACATGACGTGAATAGATGACGTTAACAATACCACATCAGTTGTCTGACGTGTACCATATGAACACATGACCATATGAACACATGACGTGACGTGTACCATATGAACACATGACGTGAACAGATGACGTTAGCAGTACCACATGACGTGAACAGATGACGTTAGCAGTACCACATGACGTGAGAACCCTTCATGTCGTGATTTCGATTTTCAAACAGACAATTTGTTTTAGTTTGAATTCGTTTTCGGTGCGATATTTTCGTTCTGTGCGCAGTCACTTTAGATTTCTACGACTTTCATTGTTTGGTACTTGCTATTTTTTCAATTTTCTCTTGCAACCCTTTGATCCTTATTTTTCGAATATATAATCATCCATTTTACTGTTGCCTTTTTTAAAACATATTATTTTACATCCATTTTACTCTCGTCTTTTTTAAAAACTTTGTATTGGTGTAGTTATTTGTTTATAGTCATTTTATTTTGGGTAGATTAAATATACTAAGATTTGGTTGTTTTTTTGTTTGGAAAAATTGTTAGAGTTTCATATATCAATTATT
Source organism: Picea engelmannii (assembly GCA_009831015.1). Taxonomy (NCBI): domain Eukaryota; kingdom Viridiplantae; phylum Streptophyta; class Pinopsida; order Pinales; family Pinaceae; genus Picea; species Picea engelmannii. The sequence continues at coordinate 243,943 of ML785509.1, read as the reverse complement.
GAAGTTGCATAATCCACATGTAATAAGGGTTTTTTAATTTATTTTTGCAATAAAAAATTGTAATTTCAATAAAAAAAATTATAGCCATTTCAATGATCATTGTTATAAAAAGTCCAATTCCAAATTATATAATGTTTAAACTTTTTCATTTTATTTATATTCTTCAATATGACTAATTCAAATGAAATCCAACACTACCACAACATTGATTACATCGAGTTATGATATGAGGTGTTTGTTACATGCAATCCATAATGAAAATCACACAAATTCCTTACATGTTGCCATACTTAAAAAACACACAACAAGTGAAGACGAGTAAGGAAGGTTAAGACTTTGATTAGGAATTTGAGGAATACTTTCAATATCTGGGGTTTAGACTAAAAACAAATGGATACAGTTTCACAGATTGGATCTGGATCATAGATAAACTCAATGCTAGAGTAAATACTTGGACTCACACATGGATATCCATGGTGGGTCAATTGGTATTGATTAAGAGCATTTTAAATGCAATTCCAGTTTACTGGTTTTCTTTGGCCCGCATTATAGAGCAGCTTCAAAGAAAAATAAGGAAAATTATCTTCTTGTTCTTATGGAAAGGAAACCAGGATAAAAAAAAGGAATGCCTATGATCAACTGGGAAATAACCTCAAAACCAAAGGAACTAGGTGGTTGCACATCTAAAACATTCACTTTTTCACAAATGTGTTGGCAACAAAAGGGGTTGGAAACTTCACTCCAAAAAATGATTATAGCAACAAATCCTCTACAAAAAATACATAGCTCCTTGCTCCATAGAGGATTTGATTAGGAGTACAAATTGATTCCGAAGAGAACTAAGAGGATCAAACTTCTAGAAAGCAATCCAATCTTCTTATTTCATTAGGACGCATCTATGTTGGAAGGTAGGCAATGAGCATTATATTACAACATAAACAAGCCCATGGGTTAGCTAAGACATTGGATATAGAATGCCAAAGGATCCAAGGGAGGATTTCAAAGCAAAAAACCTCTTGTATCTAGCAGATCTCAGAGTCTTGCTAGCACACTATTCAATGGACCAGGTCTGCAAAAGTAACTCCCGACTAGATCTCATGGGGATAAGAGCAACATAATGGTTGGATCTTAAAGCAACTCTTGCAAATTCCAGTACAAAACTAAGAGAAGAAGGGGACACAATAATTTGGGTAGAAATCCCCACACAAGGAACATACTTGATCAAACTAGGTTATGATTCTCACATCATAAAAAATCAGGTAGAAAACACCCTGTAGTGGTGGACCAAGCTTTGGAAGATCCAAGCTCCACGAAAAGAAATTCTATTCACATGAATAGTTTGAAAAATGCATTTCTAACTTGGGAAATCTTCAAAGAAGAAGTTGGGATGACCTAATTTGTTTCCCTTTATGCAAAGAGCTAGGACAGTCTACAAAAAATTTGCTTCAGGATTGCCACTTCTCAAAATAAGTCTAGAGCACAATCGACAACATACCTCCTTCATCAAGATCATGGGAAGGAGATAGCATAAAGAAAGCATTGTTAAATTGGACTAAAGGTCTGAAAGAGAAAGTATTATCCCTCCAAATGTAGGAATTGTGGTCGATGGATGGAAAGAAATGCAACTATAATCAAGGATAGAAATTTCAACACAAGAGACGTTTGACGGAGCATCAAAGGGAAATCCAGGTAGAAACAGGGCAGAGGGATGGCTACAACCAATGGACATAAACAAAGTGGGATTCAAGGTAGGGATTGGCTCAACCACAAACAGCCAAGATGAGTTCATAGTGGCACACGTCTTGATTGCATATGTAGTCAATCAAGGAATTACAAATATCAAGGTATTTGGTGACTCTAAGCTAGTGATCGACTCTCTAACTAGTAAGGCCCAAGTACTAAACATTCTCCACCAAGAAAGAGTCAGAGGCATATTGGAACTAGCAATTACTTTCTGAAGCATTTCATTTACCCATTTATTTAGAGAGAATAATAAATTGGAAAACCCACTAACTAAAGAGGTTGTATACTTGAAAACATACACTATTATTATGGAAGAAGGAGTTGGCTCCTCTTCACAAAATTATGAGGTAATCTTTGATCAGAAGAACCCACCACCTTGATCAGGGGGAGGAAGGCTCAACATAGTTAGTTGATTATCAGAGGAACTTCTGGTGACTCGGTTTTAGGCCCAAAGTGGTATGATGGAGATATGAAAATAGTAAGAAAGAAACATTTTTAGTATTAATTTTGATATCTTTGTAATGAACCCTGAATGTAATGGAATTAGAATCATGATGATTAGGCCAATAACTAAACTATCAGACTTTCCAAATGTACTATTTTTTGAAATCAACATTTTTACTGTGGAAGAAGGAGTTGTCTCCTCTTTAAAAACTTATGAGGTCATATTTGATCAGAAGAACCCACCACCTTAATCAGGGGGAGGAAGAATCAACATAATCAGTTTATTATCAGAGGAACTTCTGGTGATTCGGTTTTAGGCCCAAAAAGGTATGATGGAGATCTAAAAATAGTAAGAAAGAAACATTTTTAGTATTAATTTTGATATCTTTGTAATGAACCTTGAAGGAAATGGCGTTAGACTCATGATGATTAGGCCAATATCTAAACTATCATACTTTCCAAACGTACTCTTTTTTGAAATCAAAAGGAGGACTAGAATTTTTTCTTCTGAAAATGAGAGGAAGGCCTACTATTGAAACAGAGAATGGGAACTCAATTGAAGACATACACATACCAAGTTATAATGGTGATACTAATGGTATCCACAAGAACAAGTGGAATGCATGTTGACTCGTTGTAAAAATAGCATTGGTGGTCATCCTCACAAATAAATCCAATGCCTTCATCCATGTTGTTGGGTGTTTTTCTCAAGACTTTGTGCCATCTTTCCTAGAATAAGGCATCAATTTCCTTTAGCAGTCTTATCTTTCTGCATGACTTTGTTTCTGTGGCTCTTGGTACATATTTGTTTCAACTACAATGCATTAGTATGAGCATCAACATCTTTTAACCATTCAATTACTATGTTTTTGACATTATCAAATAGAGCACGCATGGAACACACGTTCTAGACCTCTATTATTTTTTTATATTTTTATATCACATTTTATAATTAATACTGAGGAAAGGTGCCAAATAATTTTTAAGGGGTGACTTAACCATATGTAAAGACTTTATAACTGTTAATTATAACTTTTTCTTATTTAATTATAGTTTAATATATACAACTTGTTTTGTTTATTATTCTACTTAATGAATTTTAAGGTTTAGTAGTGAGGCAATGAAAATTTTCTTGCCTATTTTTCATGATCACACAAATAACAAATAATGTGAAGAGGATAGGTTGTTTGATTAGGTTGTGGTGGATAAACAATTTTCCCTTGAGGGGGGTAGACAGTTTCTCCTTGCAGAGGGTAGACAATTGACCCTTGGGGAGGATAAGATTGTTCTCCTTGAGGACCCCAAGTGGGATTCAGGACACCCGTAAAAGGTTGTCCATAATATAATCCAGAAGGAATAGGATTTGGTACTCCTCCTTTTGGGTTAGGGTATGATGGCCCTCCTTGATAAGGTTGATGAAACGTACCTCCTTGGGCTAGTCCCCAAGATTGTGAAGGGTTTCCAGAAAAATGGGGTTGTCCTCCTACCATAGCTTGAGTGACAACTGGGGTTTGACCAATAAAAGGGGGTTTCCCCCCAGTGGGTATGTGTAAGGGTGGTTGTCCCTTAGGAGGGACATGTCCTCTAGAAGATGGTTCCCCCCCATTCGGGATTTGTCCCGCAGTTGAGTGTGCATGTATGGCAGGGTTCTGCATTCAATGTTGTATAGGCGTTCCAACAAGATTCTAGGGAACATAAGGAGATGTAGGTTGAAGAGATGGTGTAGTAGGAGTAACTATCAAAGTACCTTATATATGAGTAGGCATTATGACTCTGACGTTACTTTGGAATTGTACTGACGTAGAAGCAAGATTGACTACTTATTCGATGGGACGGTCAATAGTCTGACCTAACGGTCCTTCCTCGGCACCAACGGAGGTAAGAGGGTCAAGAGGTGGTCGACTAAAATTGATTTTTTCTTAAAGATCACGTCCCGATGGAGTTCTCCATATGGAACAAACATGTGTCTGTTCTGGATTTACCATGTCAGCAGACCGGACAAGAGTCGTGTACTCATCATTATAATCTTGTTGTGTGTTTTCCATCTATGTCTCAGTGTATGGCCTCAACGATAGACGAGGACACTCTTATTCTATGACGTTACCTAACGAGTCCAATCGAAGGAGTGGCTTAATAAGAACTTGTGACACAGGGGTAGTAGGAGGAATGGTATCCTCAACCATAACCAAGACGATTTCAGGATTTTCTAACAAAGGAGTAGTAGCACTCCCAACATCCAAATGATTTTCTACCTCTTCACGGTAAAAATCTTCAGGTGAATTAGGAGGTAAGGGTTTGTAGCCTTTCAGAGGCAGACTTTGCATCCTACATGATCTACAAAGACCTTTATCGTCTACAGTCTCAATCTTGAAAAAAAATTAAGTAAATAAACAACACTCGCTAAAAATATAGAAGAACCAACAAGCAAACAATACCTTCTCTCAATGACCGTACTAGTTTGTGATGAAATCCAACATTGCATGATAAAATTGAGAAGGGGTTAAGATATGAGCAAGTGGATAAGTTACGTTGGCGAACTTCTTAACAAACTCACGCCTTGGTTGAAGCTTCCACACAATAATCGTGGATTTACCCTCCAAGGAGCCTGAGTGAGTTTGACCAACGCCTGTTCCAGGTACATCGAAGAATTCCCTTCACCGTCACCTTGTATGAGGACCCTAAATATTATGGCTACTAAGGACACCAACTAGCATTCAACCTCTGGGCGGGTATAGTCGACAGTCCAGTCTGAACATATGGGCAGGATAACAAGTCTGAAAACCTTTAAGAGAACCGAGGACAAGTGGACCAATAGAACTCTAGAGGACCCCAAACAGATTCAAAATTCATGAAGCACCGAGACCAAATGAAAATAGTTGGACCTTAAGAAGAACCCCCAAAATATGATCTTACTACTATGAATGATTAATCCTCGGAGGGATAATCTATGTTGCTCTCCCGAACGCGACCTCGTACGTAACCCCTATGTGAGAGGGGGATCCGAGCTATGCTTATACGAAAATTGGATTTACTCTCCCTATCGCAAGATGCTAAGTTTGTCTTGAACGCTTTGGAGAGTTATTCTCACATCCTAATCCCAAGCGCTAGTCCTAGTCTAATGTTGGTGGAAAAACCTAAAAAGAAAAAGTTTTTAGATCGAATTTTAATTAGCATTGATTTTAGTGGTTGTTCTTTACACTGAGGTGAATGAGAGTGAAACTAATGATGTTGTGAATTGAATCCCAAAGAAGTAAAAGAATGATAAGCAAATGTTTCTTTCGATGAACTTCTATTTACGGGAAGGAGAAGAGTTTTCTTTCTTTCACTACCAAACACAAGAATGCAAAAATTTCATGCAATTTGTTTTAAAAAAGAATCCATTTTAGTGCTAAATTATAAAGAAATTTTTTCTGGTATCCAAAAACCAATCGTAAAAAGTATCCTTTTGTTTGATTATGAATGTGAATTGATTTGGTTTAATGCTTCTTATGTCAATAATAAAAACAATTTCACTATTGCATCTTTAATCAATGGGAAGAAAGAATCACACAAACAAAAGACACTCTCACAACAGTCAATAAGAGGCAAAAACAAATTAAAGTTTCCAAAAAGAACACCAAAAACAACAAAACACACTTAAGAAATTTCTGGAAATATATGAAGATTAGAGACCAATTAAAACAATAAAGAGATCCTCAGGTTTCCTTGCAACAATCTTTAATCGATCAAATGAACGAAAAAGTATCAAAGTGAACCCAAAATCTGAAGAAAAAGGGTGATTTCATGACAAGGAAGTACAATAAAATCCAATCAAAAATCAAAAGATTTTTAAAAGAAGCAAGTTGCAGGTCTGACATAAGACATAAACTGATAAAACAAGTTTTGAGTTCAAAGGAAATACCCAAAAATCACACCCAGTACAAAGGCAGTCAACAAATTTTCAAAATGAGGAAAAATCGACGATCTAACCATAACAACACCAGAGCGCTACAACGCTCCCTAAAACACTATAGGGGAGCACTGATCAGTAAATCATCGCTCTGGTTGTAATTGGAGAGGACGTCAATTTCTAAGAAAAATGGGAACAACCCAGAAAATAAAAAACTCAGGAAGTTTGATCAACAGTCTCTGTGAGATAACTTCAGGAATGACAATAGATGTATAGAAGAGAAAAATACAGCAAGCAATATCTAAATATGAGCATAAAACAAAGACAAAACCAAGGAAAGAAACCTAAACTGAAAACTTTGATTCCCAGTAGAGTCACCAATTTTTGTTGTAGGAAAATTCCCCTACGAACATGTGAATATCCTCTCAGATTCTAGACCCCTACTACCAAGACAGAAATATGCTAACATTGGACACTAACATTCCTTTAAATGTAGTTAAACTAGTCAAAGGGAAAAGAGGAAGAAAGTATGATGTACCTTTTTCTGAAGCTTGTCCTTGCTTAATCCAAAATGAACTTGATCTTCAAGCTCCTTAATGATATATGCAATCCAATAGACATCAAAGAAAACACATACTTCCTACTCTACCAAGATTAGCTTAAACAAAATTTATCAATAGTAGACTAGTATATGAAACCATACACAAACTTGAAGGAAATAGGCCAAGCATATATTAATGAGAAAATTACAAGGCACTTACAATCTATAGATGCAATTGCAACAACCTCTCCAAGTCCTCCTTGTCCGACCCCTTACTCGAAATATCCACGATCATAATGACAATACTTTTTGCTGATAATTATCCTCCTCTTCACCATGAGAATGCCTCCTTTTATAGGCTTTGAGAGGCTCAACCACCTTAGTTATATTTGGAATATGTTGAGGATATGACACCATCAGTTCTAGCATCTCCCTTAGATGCAGCCTAAAGCTTGGATTTGAGCCAAACCAACTCGGATCATCTCTAGTTGTCTTTAGAGATAAGGGGGATTTCTTCCCATGATGCTCTCAACCAATCAATGCTCCCTCAAAACTGACAATAGAGCGTTGCAATGCTCCCTGATAGATGGACAGGGAGCGCTAGCACTCCCTACATATGAGCAGGGGAGCGTTGATCTTCCAAAAGTTTGTTAAGATGACCATTTCTCAAGGCAAAACATTTTTCTTAGTTTGTCAACTTATGTGGTTTCCCCTTCCAACATGTTCTAGAGGATGTATCAAGTGTTTCCATGGTGTCATTCACAATGTTACATATGCAGAATGAAAATGCGACATTTACGACACTTGTGACAAAAGTGTGACACTTGTAACACTTGCGACAATGAGAATGTGACATTGTCGAAGTGAGGAATTTTGATGTGTAACAACATGGTGCTCACTTCTTCTTCTTTTTCCAGATCACTTGCTCCTTTTTCTTTCTCCAGATCTACTCGATGCTTACTTCTTCTTCTTTTGCAATATCTACTCGATGCTCTCTCCTTCTACTTTCGCTCTGACTTCATCAGATCTTATTTATTCTTCTTTTATTTCTTCCTTTACAATTTTTTCTTTCTAGAATGCTAGATCTATTTTCCAGAACACCTGATTTGATCTTTGCTAATATTTATTTTTCACTCCTTGAATGTTATTCAATCGTCATTCCTCAAATGGTACGCATAATGATATTACATTTTCACCCACACACACACTTTTTTTCTCATAACCCTCTTCTTTATTTATGTTTTTCCATAAGCTTTACATGACTCATGTTTTTTGAAAAATCATGACTTTTATCAAATAATAATTAATTTTCCCACTTTCTTTATTTTTAATTCACTTTTTACCATACCATGGGTAAAATACCACCATGGTTTGTAAATACATGTGCACATACCGTGTGCACTTTCACTTTTACCCTTTTTAATCAATTTTCATGTTTACTTCACTTTTACTTAAACTCCACTTTCACTTTTACCTTTTTCTTTAATCCACTTTCATGTTTACACCTCTTTTACTTAAACTCCACTTCCACCTAACTTTTCATTTTTTGTTCTTTAAGTCACATTTATATTTAATCCACTTTCATTTTTACTCCACTTTTACATAAACTTAGTTTCCACTTAACTTTTCACTTTTTTTATTTATTAAAGTCACAATTGTATTTGATCACTTACTAACCTTTGACATCAATGAAAATTTTTTATTTAATGTGAAAAACTCATAAATTAAAATTTATGCTAACTAATTTTTTTCTACCTACTATCTACTACCATTAATTATATGCATCTATAAAATGATAAAATCACACATGAATATAGTAAATATCTTAGTACAACAACATATAAATCACTCCCAATTACATAGTTAATGCACAACAAATAAACTCATAATACAAACAGAAGCCAGATAAAACACTTATCCTTTATAAATCGTTGTGCAACCATATTCTTGGGATGGACATTCCACCCAACCATAGACTTGTTGTTTCAAGTCTTAACAACAAGTCACCCATGAGATGAGGCTTGTAATCCACAAAAGAGGGCAGTATCTCACCGTCCACTCACAACTTAGAAAACTCACGACCCATTGGTATTTTCCTATAGCTATCCCGATTTTCCACCAACTCTCTTCCTCTTGACCTTCCCAACCCAAGGAATGTACCACTTCACTTATATCAGTCCCTTGGGAGTCCCATTCGTTTATCAAGGTTAATGGCATAATAGGAGAGATATAGCTAAAAAATTGGCTTCCTGAGAGTCAGAGGTATATGAGGAAGAATTTGTCCCTTTGCACCACGCGGCCTACAATAAGAATTCAAAAAAGTTTTTAATTGAAAAAGTAAATTTGAGAAATAAAAAAGTTTCAGAAAAATGGAAATCAAAGATTGATTTTCAAGGGGTAAACCCCTCGAACGTCATGGAGTTTCATGAAGCATCCGATGAAGACTTAAAGTATTTCATCGGCGAAATAGCGAAGGAGAATTTAGTCCTAAAGGAAAAACTAAAAGAATTGGAAAAATATTTTCTTTCGATACCTTTGTTTGTCAAAACCGTTACTATTATTCAACCATTGTGTAGTCTCAAGTATGTACCAAAAACAAGCTTCATGTTGAAAGATTCATCAAGTTCATTAATGTTTGTAAGAAAATATGTTGGAGATAACATTAAGAGAAGGAGAGTCTTGATTATTGAAATATGGGAGTTAGCAACAAATTTAGCTACTCTCTTAACAAGGGTCTTGCGTTTTAAAGAATACCTCCAAAAAGATTTGGAAAATAATGAAATATTTTATAAAGAGGCAGTGGGTACATTTTCAGCCAAGGTCTTAAGTTTAAGGGATATAAACAGGAGAGACCAAAATCTTCCTTCAAAGGCTATTCTTGTTAGTTGAAAATAATTAAGTGCTTACAAGAAATCTGAATGTGATGTTATAAATACTAAAATAGGTGATTTGTTTTTTAAAACTTGTTGATTTGACTAAGGAACTAAAGGGCCCACGGTTAATTATGGACTTAATGCTCTTATCGAAAGAGAAATTACAAGAACAATTGGATTCCTTAGTAATTTCTTGGGCCAGTCAAGTTTATGACACAATTGAATATTTTGAAGAAGTGGAAAGATGGTTAATTTGGTAAGTGAACAAGAATGAATACATTGAAGACACACTTCATCAATTGAGCCTTGATCTTAAAAACCTATAAAATGAATTATTTGAAAACAAAACCAAAAATGAGATAATGGTTGCTCTTATGGGGGATTATATCAAACAATGGTTAAGAAAATCCTTGGCTAAAATAACTAAAACGAATCAACAAGAAGTTGGTAATACAGTCATGCCACCTCCAACCCAACAACAACCTATTAAAGGCATATCCACAAGCAGATAAGAGGTTCGATCTTCCATCTTAGTAAGTCAAGTAGCCACTTTTTTTTTCTCTCAAACTCTTTTTCTTTCTCAATTATTAGTTATTGTACCTTTCTTGTTTCATGATTTGTGAAAACCAAAGGCTGACCCCTGACTATCTCCTTTTTATCTTCCAGGTCTCCCATTGATTTCATGGTTTGCATAAGCCCAATCCTAGTCATCTTTGAAGGATGAATGTCATTTACTTTTTATGAACTCTACATACATTATTATTTTTTAAAAAGATGTATATTATTTTTTAAGGTTCATAGAGAACTATAAATTTTAATTTTAAGCATGATATTTCAAATCTGTGTCTATAAAAATCTTTTTGGATCTTAATTGATTGATCATTTAAAGTTCTTTTCCATATGTGGTTCCTATATTCCTTCCTTTTGATAAATAATGTGTCCTACTTCATTGAATACTATGATACTTCATTGAATACTATGATTGAATACAAGAGAGAAACTATTTACTCTCTTGGTTTATTATCTTATATTATAATGTGAATATTTACTTTTTGTTAGATATTTGGACCTTTCTCGGGTATTATCTTCATGTGAATATTATCTTAAAGAACTTAAACAATCTTTTAATCAACAAAAACACATAACAATTTTGTTTTATAGAGAAATCATGCAAAGATTGATGCATGGTTTGGTTTTTGAGTTAAGAGTGAAGCGAGTAGTTCTCAAGGTTGTGAGCAATAAAAGAGTTTATGATATTATTTTCCTAATCCTTCTACTAAGTAAAGGAAGAAGGTCATGAACAAATCATTGTTTGAAACCAGTGTACACTATTTTAAGTGAAATAGTAAGAATTTAGTGATTGGGTTGAGAATCCAAATATTTAGATTCAAAAAGTGTTCATTTTATACCTTATCATAATTTATTGTGGTTACTCATAATTTGTCAACTATAAATCTACAAGATATTTTCTAACTCATTTATCTAGAAAATATTTCCCGACAATGTAGGAATTGTTTCTCATCAACCTAGACATGCTAGGTCAATGGATCTATTGGGGTTTGAGGCTACCCTTCCCATTCCTAACGAAGATATTGCGAACATGCACCCATTATTTCTCTTAGCCTAAGCCATTCTCTCATATATATTATCAAACTCAACATTGATGCTTTTACATTGATTCCAAGGGATAGTCGGCTTCTCCTATGAATATGATGCAAACTAAGATCTAGTTCTTTGTGCATGATTTGTCCAAACCTCTCTATTAAAATAGTAAAATAGTGTTGGTTATTCTTCTCTTTTCCTTTCACATAAAATTAATCTCTATTTCACTGTATATATTTTAATTTTTTTAATAATTTAAAATTCAGATGTTTTTGAAATACTTTAATATTTATAAATATTAATATAATTTTTTTCTTTCTTTTTAAACATTAATATATTTTCTTTTTTCTTTTTGCTAAGAAATAAAATGAGCTACATTCTATAATCCATATAAATTAATAAACAAAAAATATATGTACAGTATACTTGGATCTTCCCAACAAAACACAGTTACATAACCTTTTTACATGCATCTCGTTTGAAAAATAAATAATCCATATAAATTAATAAACAAACGATATACGTACAATATACTTGGATCTTCCCAACAAAACACAGTTACATAACCTTTTTCCATGCATCTCGTTCGAAAAATAAATTAGGCACGCATAATTTCATAACTGAACTCCTGATACTTGATGAAGGAAAACTGGTTTTGGAACCTAAAGACATTCTAGATTGAGTCTTTGGACTCTAAGCCAATCAAATACAATATCTTATAAAATGGAGAAATTTACATGACAATATAGCTACTCGGTAGATTGAATCTTTTCGCACATAGCAGGAGGACGAAGTAATTCATACTTAATACATAACTAGGAATACCCGATGTTTGAGGTCATACTGACAAACAACTTGGATTTGCAACGATGAATATGACAGGCTAACGCCTTTGGTCCAAACATATGGCCATGAGTTCCACTCAAAGAGGCTAACTTTGGAAGCAA
>ML785509.1:153113-229464 GCA_009831015.1 Picea engelmannii | reverse complement strand
AATTTACCTCCAGAGGCTTGAGATGTGCATTGAAGAAATACTGGGGACTTGGGTATCTTTGATCCAACTGACTGCACAGTTCAGAAGAACTAAGCCAGCTTTTAATCTTATTCCAGTGTTTGGTATTCTCAACACAATGCCTCGGCCACCCTGAAAAATCATTCAGCTGGTACTCATCATAGTTTCTGCCTAGAACAGCGTGTCCCCCTCCCTTGTTTGTAACCACAAAGGTAAATATCACCAGGGCCAACAGCACAATAATGAGCACAAACATGCAGATAAGATATGTGACTGACAGTTTTGTGACTCCCCAGAGTGCACCCACAAAGCCTGCTGCAGAGACCAGAAGCAGAATCACTCCTATGGCAATGAGAAGCCAGGGTAGGAACCTCACGTATTCGATGTCCTGTTTGGAGGCCAGCCATTTCCCAGATCCAATAATCAAGACGGATAAAACCACTTCTGCAAAAGTCCGTACCCATGCGATGCTGTTGCTGACTGCCATTTTTGGGTGCTGAAAAGCTGTTGAGAAAATACGATTTCAGGACACTGATCTTGGAATCTTAGCAGCACCCAATTTTTTGTCACGTGGGACTTTGAGAATATGGTCGTCTAAGAAGTTTGTTGTGGGTTTCTGGGTGGTTTTCTCATTAATTAATGCTTTAATAATATGGACCGATTTTTTAATTGAGTCGGGAGAGTCTTGCCGAGGAACCGACCACTTACGGTCATTACGGCCTTTGACGTTTACGTTATAGCCCATAACATAACAGGTATCATGATGTAGTCACATGGATGATGGCAGGGTTATAACAGGTATCATGCTTTAATCACATGGATGATGGGCAGGGCTATAATTTTATTTTCATAAATATAATATTGAGTTTACTCATACGGCGAGTCGGCGACGATAGTGAAAAATGTGGGGGCCTTTTGCGAGTATGATTAGCTTACTACGTTAAAGTTCCTATCATTAAAAAAGGTAAATTCCATATGTACAGTCAAAATGGTATCCATGATCCATGTTCTGATGTGACCTGTCAGTACGTCGTGGCCGTTGATATTGTTAGTCGATCATTGTACTGCTTTGAACCATCGATTTTTGGTATATAATCTCTTACAGGAGTCAACGTCTTTGGATGGAACGTTAGTTGCCCCTTTTCCCTTCATTTTTTCAGAAAACCATCGGAGGCATGTAAACCGTCTAATCCGCCGCCCGGTTTTTTCTCCTCCTATTCCTTCCTTTAAGCACTAGGCTAAACGCCCTATGAAATGAAAATTTTTCGTTGATTTTTTGGATGCTTTTGTTTAATATTTAAGTTTTCAAATTTAAAACATTTAAAATTAAATTTTAAACAATAAAAAATAATGATTTTCTGTAAGTTTATGTTGTCTAAAAATATCATTTCATAGAATAACTACACAACATTTTTTTTTAAATTCCGTCACATCTTTCACATACTTTTTTAAGTAACTTCATTTTTATATTCAAAAATAAATTTTAAACAATAAAAAAAATAATAATTTATATCAATAAAACTTTTGAATATAAATGTACACTATCCCCCTCTGGTTAACATGTTTCTGCATTCCTTCCATACCTGTCCACACAGTTTACCCTTCACCAACCGTCTCTACATATATATAATTGTAATCAATGATGAAAACAAGCAATAGATTGTCACTTATACTAAGAACAATATTGTACTTCCATGGGAACTCGAAGAATAAGCTCTCCCTCCTTGCGACAAAGAGTATGGAAACATATTCTACTATGCTCAATCGCCAAAGTTATTTTAGAGAATGAAAACACCACATGTGCGCGAGGGCTACTATTGGTGGAGTGACAAATCACATTAGAAGGTGGAAGTTTCAAAGCCTCAAGTATATGGACTATGTGATATCTTGAAAATAATACTCAAAAGTTACATCTACTTGCAATGCGTTGCTGCAAAAAGGAGAGTTGTTCGAACATAAATAAACCTCTTAAGCCGTTAAAACAAAATTACTATAAAAAAGATATTTATTTGTTATCTCTTTTATAATAAGTGTTGTTTGGTAGTGTAGTCCTTGTTAAGTAGATTTGGTTATGGAGATGATAGTTGGCAGCTTATAATTAAAATATTGTTAAAAAAACAGATACTTGGTAAGTAAATAATAATTAGAATAGATGTTTAAAAAATATTGAAAAGTTATGTTCAATTGTTTTGTTTTTTAGAAATGAAATGATAAAGAAAATTGTAAATATTAAAAGGTATATTGAAATTACATTAAATAGTAATTTAATAATTAATGCACATTGCCAATCCTTTCGAACTTGTGTGGTGAGTTGTCACTAAGAAAAACATAATTAATTTGTATTGGGAAGGGCACGAAGGTGGCAGGTATGGAAGGGAGCGATAAATGCTTTGAAACTTTTTGTGAACTCAAGTAGAGTGAAGCTTACGAGTTCAAGTGTGGGGTGGAATTGTAGAGCAGGGAAGTTTTGGGTGCAAGATGTATATGACGAAACACGAGAATGAGAGTTCGATAGCACCAAGCCGGGAACCCAAGGCCATAAAATTGGGTTAGTATGGAAAGGAAGGGCAATCCGTCGGGCTCCTCTAAATCACGCTTTAATGTGTGTTAAGGGGAGATGTCCTAGAGGTTTTCGCTTGTTAGTGCCATTTTTTTTCGAACATGTGTGTTGAGTTGTCACTAGTAAAAGCATAATCAATGTGCATTGGGAAGGACGTGAAGGTAGTGGGGATTGAAGGCAGTGATAAATGCTTTGAAATATTTGTGAAGTCGGATAGAGTGAAGCTTGCGAGATGGAGGAATTGTAGACCACAAAATTTTTCGATGCAAGATGTACATCACAGAATTGTAGATGGCGGAAGTTTTGGGTGAAAGATTTATAATAGCGCCAACCCAGGGATCGATGACTATAAATTTGGCTAACTATGGAATTGTAGATCACCGAAGTTTTGGGTGCAAGACGTATATCATGGAACATGAGGAAGGAAAGTTTGATTACGTCTTTTGGCGTTGGAAGTCACTCCTGGATTGCAGCAGGAGCAGAGCCCAACGCCCATCAGTTTATGTCACGTTCTGTTTATAAAGGGGTGATCAGATGGGAGTAAACTTGGAACAATATCATTCTAACTCAGAAAACTGGGCTGGAACAACAGTGACACATGAGGTCTTGACCTAACTTAATCTAGTAATAATGATAGTGGTGAGTATTTGGAGGGAAAGAGGAGAAACAAGGTCTTCTCTGGACATCCGATCTTCCAGTAGTCTTCACAAAAGAGGAAAAGTCTCGACTGTGAGATCCTCTCAGAGCCAAACAAACTTCAAAATGAATCAAAGAAGATTGCAGAATTGATAATATCAAACCTACATAATATAGCAATGCAACACCCGACTGAATCATTCATGCCCGGGATCTTAGATTAAGAGGAATACAGGAAAAGAAGAAGCTGGCTGGCATTAAACAAGAAGTCTCAAATGTTCTTCCATAACCAGAGAACCAGAGGCTGGATTAAAGCTTTACAATTGGGAGCTGTGCTCTACCATCGATACTTTCAAAAATACAAAAACTGAGTACATATACTCAGAAAAATTCACCTAACAAAGGCATGCTCGGACCTCCAAGGTGTGGCATCCCTTCAGTCAAACTCGGATGGAAATCCTTCATCAGATGCCACCTTAACTATGAATGGCTCCTGCAAGGGGGTAGCTGAGCCATCAAGTGCCGAGTTAGCGTGTGTAGACTTCTCTGGTTAGTCGAGGACTCGGCATGGCCTCTTTGGAAAAAATCGGCACACAGGACCATGTTGGGCAGACTACTTGCCAGATCCTCCATACCTTACAATTAATGAGTGAGGAGAGGTTTCAACCACCTCTTCCCACCTTCATTTACTCCTAGCAAGAACCAGGATTGAGACTGAATTGGATTGACACCTGGAGATCGCGACGATCCCTTCTGCAACTAAACTCGACGCTTTTGGCCCCTTTTGCACAGCTCTTTCTATTTCCCCAAGTGACCACGGGTTGTGACCCTACACTTATCCTCAAAGGCGCTTTCAGCGTTTCGAGGTTCGTGGATAGGAAGGAGCTGATCCTTTCTCTTAAAAGTTGCGATAGGCGAAATGCTGAGATGGCCTAATTGGTCACCACACGTCCCTCTCTGATCTGACGACCCTGAACTCATTCGACAATACTGTGGGCCCAAGTCCCAGACACCTTCGACACTTCGCGTCTTGCGGTTGGGAGGAGGCTACTCCTTGTGCTTCAAAGTCACGATAGACGAAATGTTGAGATTGCCTAATTGGGCGCCACGCGTCCCTCTCTGATTTGACAGCCCTAAACTCATTCGGCGATACTATGGGCCCAAGTCCCAGACACCTTCGACATTTCGCATCTCACGGCTGGGAGGAGGCTACTCTTTGTGCTTCAAAGTCACGATAGGAGAAATGCTGAGATGGCCTAATTGGGCACCACACGTCCCTCTCTGATCTGACGACCCTGAACTCATTCGGCGATATTGTGGGCCCAAGTCCTGGATGCCTTCGGCACTTCGCGTCTCGTGGCTGGGAGGATGATACTCCTTATGCTTCAAAGTCAAGATAGGCGAAATGCCGAGATGGCCTAATTGGGCGCCACGTGTCCTTCTCTGATCTGACAGCCCTGAACTCATTCGATGATACTGTGGGCCCAAGTCCTAGACGCCTTCAGCACTTCGCGTCTCATGGCTGGGAGGAGGCTACTCCTTGTGCTTCAAAGTCACGATAGGAGAAATGTCGAGATGCCCTAATTGGGCACCACGCATCCCTCTCTGATCTGACGGCCCTGAACTCATTCGATGATACTGTGGGCCAAAATCCCGGATGCCCTCGGCACTTCACATCTCGTGGCTGGGAAGAGGCTACTCCTTGCGCTTCAAAGTCACGATAAGCGAAATGCCGACATGGCTTGATCGGGTGCCACGCGTCCCTTTGGATGGATGACTATGATTATTTCAGCGAGACTATGGGCCCGGGTCCCGAACGCCTTCGACACTTCACATCTCGTGGATGGGAGGGAGCTAGTCCTTGCTCCTTAAAGTCGCGATGCACGAAAAGGCGATAGAGCCTAATCGTGCACCACGTGCTCCTCCGGGATGGACGGCTGAGATCTTGTTGGTGATATATAAGCGCTATCCATTGCCTTAATCCTGGCGCAACTTCGCTAACCGCAATTACCCGCCAATCATCAATCTGCTCTATAGATGGATCTTGGCCATTAATAACATAACTTCACCTGCTCACTTGATTGGTAGCCAGAAACAAGATTTTTTGTGCTACGCTTGGGCGCTCATGCCTGCAAATGAATAAAATGCATTTGATGGGTTCTTTAAGCCCCATTTCTTCGCGTTTACACCACAGGCTCGAATATTGGAGAGAAAATGCTCCCTTACAAGAATTTGCGTTAACATTAGGCTCCATGGGGGATAGAGTCGTCCCTGCGATGCTCTAAGAACTCATTTTGCAGCTTCAGTGCCTTGTTATTAGGCTATGAAGTCATTTACTAAGCCAAAAAATAAAAATAAACAAAGAACCAAAAGGACAATATTTACAAACAAAGGAGCCATCTAAGGCTCGAACAAAACATTTTTTTAGAAAATGCCCATTTACTAGGTTGTTGAAAACCTCTTCACCCTTCAAATCCTGCAACCTGTATGTGTTATTTGAGAAAAACTCAGAGATTTTGAAGGGCCTGATCCATAGGGTGTCAAACTTGTTGTGTTTTCCCTTATCCTGTCTAGGTGCATCCCACTCAAGCACCAAATCCCCAATCTCAAACACTTTCTTCCTGACCTTCCTGTCAAAGGCCTGTTTGACCTTCTGCTAATGACTATGAGTTGCGTCCATCACCTGTTTCCTGATCTATTGTACTTCCACCATCTGATGAATCCTTCTGACCATATGATCTGGCTCTCCTTCATATTCTTGAAAGAGCTTCGCTATAGATAAGGCGAACTGAGTGAGAAAAACTGCCTCTGTTCCGTAAACCAGCTGAAAAGGCGAGGTGCCCAGGGACTTCTTCGTTGTCACTCGATCATCCCATAGAGGAAATTTGAGCTTTGAATCCCAAGCCCTCTCATTGTCTTCCAATAATCTTTTAATGAGCTTGCTTAGGCTTTTTTTGGAAGATTCTGCCAGTCCATTTCCTTGAGGATAATAGGGGGTGGAGTGAATTAGCGAGATCTTGAACTGCTCACAGAACTTAATCAGAGGCTTAGATTTGAATGAAGCAACATTATCAGTGACAATCCTACTGGGATAGCCAAATCTGGCTATGATATCCTCCAGGAAGCTGATAATTACTTTGTGTGATGCACTTCTGGTGGGGGTAGGTTCTATCCACTTGGTGAAATAGTCTGTTGCAGTCAGGATCCATCTGTGTTGGCTGCTTGAGGGAGGATGGATTTCCTCGATGAAGTCTAGCCCCCACTGTTGAAAAGGTGCTGAAGCCACTACAAGCTTCAATGGTAGTGGTCTAAGCTGCTTCTTTCCTGAGAACTTTTGGCATTTGATGCAAGCTCTGATTTCTCTGCAAATATCAGTGAATAAAGTGGGCCAGTAATACCCAGCCCTGAGGATTTTGGGAGCTGTGGTCTTCCAAAAATAATGTCCTCCACAAAGGCCATTATGGAATTCAAATATAACCTTCTGGGATTCCTATGGGCTCAAACACCTCAGCAACACCCCTAGAGGGTCTCCCCAGTACAAGACTTGGTCAATGAGGCAATATTTGACCGCCTTGAGTTTTAAAGATCTTGCCTTACTTTTACCCATTTCATAACATGGCCTCAACTCCTACAGAAAGTACAAGATGTTTCGATACCAGGCACATTCTGTTAGTGGCAAGTCATCATGAGAACTTTGGTTGGGCGAATTAGCTTGTTGAGTCCCTGAGCAAGTATTGATCAGAGTAATCCCCAAGGCTCTGCAATTGGATTCAGCTAGTAGCTTGTCTAAACCCTACCCCTTAACCAACTTGGTGGGCTTAATCTCTAGATCAAACTCCAAGATCTTAGAAATCCATTTACCTCTTCTCCCATCTATCTCGGGTTGTACAAGGATGTCCTTCATAGAAGCCGAAGGAATGTATGCGGTCACTTTTGAGTGCAAGACATAAACTCTGGAAGCCTTGAGAGATTTCACCAAGGCATAGGCCTGTTTCTCCATGATTTCATACCTGATTTCTGCATCCCTTAATGCTTTACTGAAGAAGGCAATGGGTTGCTCTCGCCCTTCCTCATTTTTATGCAATAAGACCGCTGCTACTGTATCAAAAGAAGCGAAAGAAAAGACTAGGAAGTCTTTGGAATAGTCAGGACTGATCAACACAGGTGCCTCAGTCAATGCCCTTTTTATTTGGACAAAAGATTCCCTGGGTTCAGCGGTCCATTTCACTTCATTACCCTTTTTTAGCATGGCTGTGATGTGTTTCACCAGTTCAACAAAATTTGAGACGAACCTCCTCAGAAAGTTAATCTTTCCTAAAAAGGCCTGGACTTCTTTCTTAGACCTAGGAAGTGATAGGGTCTGAATTGCCTCTACTCTGCTAGGATCAATTCTCACTCCTTTTGTTGATACTATATGGCCTAACAGCTTTCCTTCCATCATAGCAAACAAAGATTTCTTGGGATTTAGGGAAAGACCAAACCTCCGACATTTCGAGAAAACTTTCCTTAAGTGATAACAGTGTTCTTTATCAGACCTGGAGAAGACTGTGATGTCATCCAGATAGATCACCACAAACTGATCTTTTTCCCCAATGAAGGCTATGTCCATGGCTCATTGAAATGTTGCTCCTGCATTCATTAGTCCAAACGACATTTTGGCATACATGAATGTGCCCCAAGGAGTGGTGAAGGTTGTCTTTTCCCTGTCCTCTGGCATGACCGATATCTGATTATAGCCAGAAAATCCATCAATCATGGATATCCTGGATGCACCAGTTACCCTCTACAATATGTGTTCCATCTTAGGTAGGGGGTAATTGTCCTTTCTTGAGCTTCTGTTCAGATTCCTGAAGTCGATGCAAAGTCTGATTTCTCCACTTTTCTTTCTTACCGGGACCAAATTGGCCACCCATTTAGAATATATCAAGGGGACAATGATTTGGGCATCTAACAACTTCCTCAATTCCTTTTCCATGACAGGGAGCAACATGGGATTTATCTATCTTAGCTTCTGCCTAAATGGTCTAGCCTCTTCCTTCAGTGGGATCTTGTGTTCAATGACGGATCTGTCATATGTCTTGAGGTCTTCATAGGTCCATGCAAACACATCAGCAAATTCTCTTAATAACTTTGTATATTCGGCCCTCTGTTCTCTGGTTAAACTACTCAACAACTTGACAAACTTAGGCTCCTCTTATGTGCCAATGTTGCACTCAACTGTGTCAGCATCTTCATCTGAAACCCTACCCTTTACTGCCACATCATTCCCATCGAACAATATTTCTAAAGGGACTAGTCCCCTCAGAATTTGATTGCTAAGTAGTTGAATAATTTGGTGATTAGCAATTTCATTTAAAAACACCTCAGGGTAATGCTCACCTTCAAGGTCAAGATCCTGATCAATGTGCAACGCAAAAAATTCATCAACAGATTGGAGAAATTTTTCGATTTCAAGATCATCATCGAATACCTTCCAATGCTTGACATTGTCTAGTATAGAGGGCCTATATTTTATCTCAACATCATATTTGATCATAGACAACAGAGGGATCTTGAACCGACTAGCTAAAACAGATAATGAATCGGCCACAACATTATCCTCCCTTGGGACAAAAGAAATGTTGAAAGCTGAGAAGAAATTATCAATCAGGTCCCATACCTCATTCCTGTAACTTCTGAGCCGAGGATGCTTGGCCTGATAGACATTCCTGACTTGTTGGATTATCAATTCCGCATCTCCAAACACTGCCATCTCCCTTATTCCCATTTCTTTTGCGGCCCTCATACCCAAAACAAGAGCTTCATACTCTGCCACATTGTTGGTGGTTTCAAATTCCAGCTTGTATGACAGGGATATGGTCTCTTGAGAAGGTGACATGAAAACCACTCCAGCGCCAACGCCTTAGCTAGAAAAGGCTCCATCGAAAAACATTTTCCAAATGTAGGTGTTTGGAGGAGGTGTCTCATGATCAAATAAGTGTTGCTTTCTGATTTGGAAAGGGGCTTCAGGAGCATCAGTGATTTGCAATAAACTAGACCCCAAATCAGTGTCTAGTGCAAAGATGGGATGATTGGTGGGGTTTTCTTCATCATTGACAATATAGGCTAGCTGAGCTTCTCTGTACAACCTCCTGTGTTCCCCTCCAAAGACTGGAATATTAGCATATGTGAGATCCATCTGTAATGTTCCTCCAAGCTTTTTAATCCAAGATCTTGACAGCAACATGCCAAACTTGGGAGGAACATCGACCACTACAATGTCCATGAACACACTCTTCATTGGCAGCTGAAATAGAGAGACCACCAAGTCTTTGATGAATCCAAGACATTGCACCCTCCTTGAATCAAAATAGTGCAAATCATGATAAGCCTTTGTCACTTCCAATCCCAATTCTTCCATGACTATTTTGGGCATAAGGTTATGGGAAGCCCCTGAATCCATGAGGCAGTTATGCATCACTTTATCATGTATGTTCATGGATGTGTAGAAAGGAGGGGATGAATCATCTCTATCTTCTACCATGGGACCTAGGATGATGGTTGTCTTTTCATCTTGGAGATTTATTGAGTCCGTGGAAGGTTGGGGGGGCTCAGATTGTAGCAGCTTGGAGAGGGACCTTTTGAAATCTTCATTTTTCACTAGTTCGGATAGGGGTACATAAATTCTAATCTTCTGAATCTCATGCTCAAAACTAAAGGGGGAGAGAGACTTAGGATCTTCCCTTACCTCGAAGACAGGTTCCTTGACTATTGGCGAAGCATTCTGAGTTTTCTTTTCTTTAGTGGTGGTTGCTGCAGCTTTAGTACGCCTTTCCGCTATGAGGGGTTGATCCTAGCTATCAAAATTCCCTTCTTTCTTTTTTGACTTGAGATGGTATCTGCTAGGAGTGTTGCTGGCCTTTTCCCCTTTACTCAACTCGTTGATTTGAGTGTTGATAAGGGATTCTTCATATGCAGATTGAGTCAAATGAGGAAACAGGGAAGTTTCCTCGATGCAGTGGATCTCAAGGTCGAGTTCATCCACCTCCTCCCCTTCTTCATGAGCAACTAGGCTATTCTAGAGAGGGGTTTGAATCCTCTGATCATCCCTGTCTCTGCTTCTTTGTTCCTTTGGCAAAGTCTGTGGCATATTGTTACCAGGCCTCCTGAAACCTCTATTATTAGTATTCTGGGGGTTTCTGTATGTTGGCTTCCCCTCTAATTCCCACTTCTCCATCCTAGCCGAAAGGGATTTCAGTACTTTAGCTACCTCATCCATATGAAGGGGAAGGGGAGAGGAATGGGATGGGGAGGCCTCTGTTCTTCTCTTGGATACATCTCTGTCAGCCTTATTCCTGAGTCGGTCAACAACCAATATGTTAGACTCTACTTCCATGGTTGCGTCCTGCATGTGAGCCAGAGTGGTGGCTCTCCTTTCCCTCAACAGGAGGCAGAAATCAGGATCAAAAGTGATGGCATAAGTGATCTTTGCAGAGGCTTCAGAGGGATTTATCTCGGTGGGGATCTTATTGTACATTTTATTAAATCTTTTGGAGAAGTCATAAACAAACTCTCCTTCCTTTCTCTTCAAAGACCCAAACTTAGTCATGTAATACATGAAGTCCTTTTTGTCTCCCCATTGTCTCAAAAAGGCACTATCCAAAGCCTCAATCCCATCAATAGATCCAGGAGGCAGGGCCCTAAACCATTTTCTAGCCTCACCTTCAAGACTATGGACGAAAATCCTCATCCATACATCTGCATGCATGATAACATGATCGTCTGTAAAAATGTAGAAGGCTTCGAGGTGTTCTTCTGCAACTATGTCCCCCTCGCCTGTAAAATTGGGCAGCTTCTTGAGGTAACCATCTACTGGGAGGGCATTGAGAGGCTGAGGTAACACAAGGGGAGCATACCCAGCAGCTATAATAGCCTCCATTCTGGTCATAGGGGGATTTTCTCCTGCCATAGGGATATTAGGTGGAGGAGAACTCAGAGGGGAAGGGGCTCGAAAAGGGGATACTGGGAATGAGCTTCTAGGAAACAATGGGGGATTTAAGGAGAAGGCTAACGGGCTTGAGTCAGCAGATGCTTCTCTCTGTGAAGAAGTGGCAACAGTAACAAGAGGAGGAGTGGCAAAGCTAGGAGTGGGGAAGTCTGTTGTGGTCCTGGGTCCACGCCAAGGTACAACTTCAGAGGAAAGGGGAGTGACAAGGATTTCTCCCTCCAATCCCAGACCAGGAGGGGAAAACTCAGCAGGAACACTCCTGAAATTCAGGAAACTGGAAACTTCAGAAAAAGGTCTGCTAGGAAGTTGAGGAGAAGAAAATGGAGTTTCTACAAAAGGAGATGGTTGATTACCTGGTTCGGTGGTGGAAGTTTCTCCTTCAAAGGCATTTCCCTTTCTAAAAATCACCTTCGGATTAGCTACAGGTGTAGCAAGAGGCAGCTATGGATGGGACCGTGTGTGTCTGCCTCTGAAAGCCACAATTTAAAACAGTAGGTTCTCTCCAGTGGAGTCGTCACAATGGAGTTTCCAGGTGCATAGTAGCAATCTTCAAAGGCTCTGATGCCTGATGCACCTTCAGAATCAGAGGCTCAAGTCATTCAATCTTGGGGAAAATTTTCAAATTCGTCCCCGACAACGGCTCTAGAAATGTTGGTGTTGGAAGTCACTCCTGGATTGCAGCAGGAGCAGAGCCCGACGCCCATCAGTTTATGTCACGTTCTGTTTATAAAGGGGTGATCAGATGGGAGTAAACTCGGAACAATATCGTTCTAACTCAGAAAACCGGGCTGGAACAACAGTGACACATGAGGCCTTGACCTAACTTAAGGCAGTAATAATGATAATGGTGAGTATTTGGAGGGAAAGAGGAGAAATAAGGTCTGCTCTAGACATCTGGTCTTCCAGCAGTCTTCACAAAAGAGGAAAAGTCTCAAATGTGAGATCCTCTCAGAGCCGAACAAACTTCAAAATGAATCAAAGAAGATTGCATGACTGATAATATCAAACCTACATAATATAGCAATGCAACACCCGACTGAATCATTCATGCCCGGGATCTTAGATTCAGAGGAATAGAGGAAAAGAAGAAGCCGGATGCCATTAAACAAGAAGTCTCAAATGTTCTTCCATAACCAGAGAACCAGAGGCTGGATTAAAGCTTTACAATTGGGAGCTATGCTCTACCATCGATACTTTCAAAAATACAAAAATTGAGTACATATACTCAGAAACATTTGCCTAACAAAGGCATGCTCAGACCTCCAAGGCATGGCGTCCCTTCAGTCAAACTTGGACGAAAATCCTTCGTCAGACGCCACCTTAACTGTGCATGACTCTTGCAAGGGGGTAGCCGAGCCATTAAGTGTCGAGTTAGCGTGTGTAGACTTCTCTGGTTAGTCAAGGACTCAGGATGGCCTCTTTGGAAAAAATCGGCACACAGGACCGTCTTGGGCAGACTGCTTGCTAGATCCTCCATACCTTACAATTAATGAGTGAGGAGAGGTTTCAACCACCTCCTCCCACCTTCATTTAATCCTAGCAGGAACCAGGATTGAGACCGAATCGGATTGTCACCTAGAGATCGCGGCGATCCCTTCTGCAACTAAACTCGACACTTTTGGCCCCTTTTGCACAGCTATTTCTATTTCCCCAAGTGACCATGGGTCGTGACCCTACACTTATCCTCAAAGGCACTTTCGACCTTTCAGGGTTTGTGGATAGGAAGGAGTTGATCCTTTCTCTTCAAATTCGCGATAGGAGAAATGCCGAGATGGCCTAATTGGGTGCCATGCGTCCCTCTCTGATCTAACAGCCCTGAACTCATTCGACGATATTGTGGGCCCAAGTACCAGATGCCTTTGGAACTTCACGTCTCGTCGCTGGGAGGAGGCTATTCCTTGTGCTTCAAGGTCACGATAGGTGAAATGCTGAGATGGCCTAATTGGGTGCCACGCATCCCTCTCTGATCTGATGGCCCTGAACTCATTCGACGATACTATGGGCCTAAGTCCCGGATGCCTTCAACACTTCGTGTCTCACAGCTGGGAGGAGGCTACTCCTTGTGCTTCAAAGTCACGATAGGTGAAATGCCGAGATGGCTTAATTGGGCGCCATGCATCCCTCTCTGATCTGACGGGCCTGAACTCATTCGACGATACTATGGGCCCAAGTCTCGGATGCCTTCGGCACTTCGTGTCTCGTGGATGGGAGGAGGCTACTCCTTGTGCTTCAAAGTCACGATAGGCGAAATGATGAGATGGCCTAATTGGGTGCCACACTTCCCTCTTTGATCTGATAGCCTTGAACTCATTCGACGATACTGTGGGCCCAAGTCCCAGATGCCTTCGGTACTTTGCGTCTCGCGGCTGGGAGGAGGCTACTCCTTGTGCTTCAAAGTCACGATAGGCGAAATGCCGAGATGGCCTAATTAGGTGCCACATGTCCCTCTATGATCTGACGGCCCTGAACTCATTCAGCGATATTGTGGGCCCAAGTCCCGGATGCCCTCGACACTTCGCGTCTCGCGGCTGGGAGGAGGCTGCTCCTTGTGCTTCAAAGTCACGATAGGCGAAATGCCGACATGGATTGATCGGGATCCATGCGTCCCTTTGGATGGGCGACTACGATTATTTCGGTGATAATGTGGGCCCGGGTCCCAGACGCCTTCTACACTTTGTGTCTCGTGGATGGGAGGGAGCTAGTCCTTGCTCTTTAAAGTCGCGATGCACGAAAAGGTGATAGAGCCTAATCATGCACCACGTGCTCCTCCAGGATGGACGGCTGAGATCTTGTTGGTGATATATAAGTGATATCCATTGCGCTAATCCTAGTGCAACTCCGCTAACCACAATTACCCGCTGATCATCGATCTGCTCTATAGATGGATCTTGGCCATTGATAACATAACTTCGCCCGCTCACTTGATTGGTAGCCAGAAACGAGATTTTCTGTGCTATGCTTGGGCGCTCATGCCTGCAAATGAATAAAATGCATTTGATGGGTTCTTTAAGCCCCATTTCTTTGTGTTTACACCACGGGCTCGAATCTTGGATAGAAAACACCCCCTTGCAATAATTTGTGCTAACAACGTCAACCCCGGAACCTGCGGCCATAGAATTGGCTAGGTATGAAAAACAACGACGATCGATCGAACTCCCATAAATCACGGTTGAATGCATTTCTTTCTTATTAATGCCAATAAGTGAACCTGTGTGCTGAGTTGTCGCTAGTAAAACCATAATGAATGTGCATTGGGAAGGACGAGAATGTGGCAGGGGTTGATGAGAGCGATAAATGGTTTGAAATTTTTGTGAACCCAGGTATAGTGAAGGTTGCAGCCATAAAGTTGGCTAAGTATGGAATTGTAGATCAGGGAAGTTTAGGGTGCAAGATGTATATCAAAGAAAACGAGGAATGAGAGTTCAGTTGCACCAACCTGGGAACCGATGGCCATAGAAATGGATAGGTATGAAAAGCAACGACAGTCGGTCGGACTCCCGTAAATTGTGGTTGAATGCCTTTTTTGCTTATTAATGCCAATGAGCAAACCTGTGCGCTGAGTTGTCGCTAGTAAAATCATAACAAATGTGCATTGGGAAGGGCGGGAATGTGGCGGGGATTGAAGAGAGTGATAAATGGTTTGAAATTTTTGTGAACCCAGGTATAGTGAAGCTTACGAGTTCCAGGAGCCCGGGGTCAAATTGTAAATCACAGAAGTGTTGGGTGCAAAATATATATCACAAAAGTGTTCTGTGCAACATGTATATCATGGAACGGGGGGCATAAGAATTCAATAGCGCTAAGTCGTGACCCCGCAGTGAGATAATTGGCTAAGTATTGAAAGGGACTGCGGTTGGTCGAGCTCATGATGTGACGGTATAGATGGAGATGAGGATCTGACAGTTGGCTAACCCGGAAACCCATGACCAATCCAGGAGTTCGAGAAAGCCAGGTTCAAGTTTAAAGAGATTTTGTCTATATTTATTTAAAATGTATTTATATTAATGTATCTTAATAGATTATTTGTGGTCGAAATGTAAACCATGTTCCAATTTGTGGAGGAATTGTAGAGCACAAAAGTTTTGGGTGCACGATGTATATCGCAGAATTGTAGATGATGGAAGCTTTGGGTGAAAGATTTATAATAGCGCCAACCTAGGGGTCGGTCGGACTCCCGTAAATCATTGTTGAATGCGTTTTTTGCTTATTAATGCCAATAAGAGAACCTGTGTGCTGAGTTGTCGCTAGTAAAAGCATAATGTCTGTGCATTAGGAAGGACGACAATGTGGCAGGAGCTGAAGAGAGCAATAAATGGTTGAAATTTTTGCGAACCCAGGTATGGTGAAGGTTGCAACCATAAAGTTGGCTAAGTATGGAATTGTAGATCATGGAAGTTTAGGGTGCAAGATGTATATCATAGAACACGGGGAATGGGAGTTCGGTTGCGCCAACCCAGGAACCGACGACCATATAATTGGCTAGGTATGAAAAGAAATGACGGTCGGTCGGACTACCATAAATCGTGGTTGAATAGCGAACCTGTGTGCTGAGTTGTTGCTAGTAAAAGAATAATGAATGTGCATTGGGAAGGGCGGGAATGTGGCAGGGATTGAAGAGAGTGATCAATGGTTTGAAAATTTTGTGAACAACAAGTTCCAGGAGTCTGGGGTCGAATTATAAATCACAGAAGTGTTGGGTGAAAAATGTATATCACGAAAGTGTTGTGTGCAAGATGTATATCACAGAATAGGGGGCATAAGAATTTGATAGCGCTAAGTCGGGACCCAACGGTGAGATAATTGGCTAAGTGTTGAAAGGGACCGCGGTTGGTCGGGCTCATGATGTGATGATATAGATGGAGATGAGCTAACCCGGGAACCCGTGACCAATCCAGGAGCTCGAGAAAGTCAGGTTCAAGTTTAAAGAGATTTTGTTTATATTTATTTAAAATGTATTCATATTAATGTATCTTAATAGATTATTTGTGGTCCAAATGTAAACCATGTTCAAATTTGTGGAGGAATTGTAGACCACAAAATTTTTGGGTGCAAGATGTATATGGTAGAACTGTAGATGATGAAAGTTTTGGGTGCAAGATTTATAATAGCGCCAACCCGGGGGTTGGTCAGACTCCCGTAAATCGTTGTTGAATGCATTTTTTTCTTATTAATGCCAATAAGTGAACTTGTGCATTGATTTTTTGCTAGTAAAAGAAGAATGAATGTGCATTGAGGAGGGAAGGAATGTGGCGGGGATTGAAGAGAGCGATACATGTTTTGAAAATTTTGTGAACCCGGGTAAGTGAAGCTTGCGAGCTCCATTAGTCCTGGGTCGAATTGTAAATAACGGAAGTGTTGGGTGTAAAATGTGTATCACGGAAGTGTTGGGTGCAAAATGTATATCATGGAACATGGGGCATAAGAATTCGATAGCGCTAAGTTGGGACCCTGCGGTGAGATAATTGGCTAAGTGTTCAAAGGGACGATGGTTGGTTGAGCTCATTATGTGAAGATATAGATGGAGACGAGGATATCGCAGTCCACTAACCGGGAAACCCACGGCCAATCCAGGAGCTCAAGAAAGTTAGGTTCAAGTTTAAAGGGATTTTGCTTATATTTATTTAAAATGTATTCATATTAATGTATCTTAATAGATTATTTGTAGTCCAAATGTAAACCATGTTCGAATTTGAAGGGTATTTTGGGCTCGCAAATTTTGCTCAAACTCATAAGCAATAGAGAAAAAAATATATGACTTAACATTTTGTATATGGAAGCATATTATGAAATATAGGAAGCTGCGATATATGCACAATATAAAATAGGAACATGACCGCAACATGCACAAGGAAATGAGTTAATTTTAAAAAGAAATGCAAAATTCAAATAACAACACCAAATATTGAACATCACCATAGAACAACCTAAAATATTTATATTCAGATAAACTGGGTTACAAAATATATGTGAGAATATTTCCCAAAATAGTTGTCTTGGAATTTGTAAAAAAATATAGAGTTCAGTAGATATTCTGTGAAATAAAAATGTGTTTGTCATAATGACTGGGATTGGGATTGTCGTGGACTACAAAGAAAATATGTACAAGAATGAAGTTTGTAGAAAGAATAAAGTCGGTGATGGAAAACAACAAGACCTGTCAAGAAGAAAGAGAAAATTGTTAGTCCTCGGTTAAAGCTTTGTTAGAGTAATTGGATGAAGACAGAATAATGTGATCAGTATCAACTTACTATGATGGTGTTCCATGCCTTTTCATTTTCTCATTGATGTCCTTTTATGGATTTCCTCAGCTTTGAACTTCATTGGTAATCTGACCGACAACCTTTTTGAACCATTCTTCAATGTAGCTCCTCATGGGCGCCACGTTGATTTCATGCCGGATTTTTATATTGAAGAATTTTCTTTCCAAGTCCCTTAGATCAATAGAGAGGTTGTGAAATTCTTCTTGAATATCTTGGTTTTTAATCGAATAACCGACTAGCCAGTTTTTCACGTCATCTTCACCATATTCAAGAATGCCATAGAAATTTTCAAATGATAGTCTTTTATAGATATGAACTTGATCATCAAATGCTTTCTTGGTTAAAAACAACAAGTTGAATATCAATTTCGGGTCCTAGGCTTCATTGGTGCTGCCAACTAGATCTATCTCAGTTAGCTTCTTGAATAGTTTGTCTCTTCTAGATATGGTCTGGCTACATGCTTGAATGATACCATTCAGGTTTTTAACCTTTTCTTTCCATCATGTGTTTAGCTAGTCTATTCGATCCAGGGAAGGGAGATCCTCCTGTCTTCTTCTGAATTACATCATACCAATAAATTTAACACCAAATGGTAAACCTGCATTGAGGTAGAAACCTTGCTCGTTCTTGAGATCTGCTTGCAGATACTCATGAAAAGCATGCGCTCTTGTTCCAAAAGAGACCATATTCTTTGACATCTCCCAAGATTCTGTTATTAATTCCATTCTTATGTTTATATTCTTTTCCACATAGCCTCGAGATGATGTGAGAAGGCTTGCTGATCCTTTTAACTTTTCCGCAGGTGCAGTGGGCCCGATCATTGCCAAAGGAGTAGCAAACAGTGGAAGAGACATTAGAGTTGCCTCCAATTCTTTGATTCGCTCCTTTAACATGACGTTTTATGTTTCAAGGCCTCTAATAGAGTTGTTTAGAGTGTCTTCAGTTGCTCAGTGTATCTGGGAGATCTGGGAAAGGCACTTATTACGTAGGTTGATATCTGAACAAGATTTCCCTGTCTTATTCTTTACATCTCTCTTTTCAATAACCAATTTTTTGGATTCACTAAAAAAAACAACGCTCTGAAATGCAAAAGACTCTTCTTCGTCCAATGTATCAGTGCCAATTATTTCCATCTCAGGATTATGCAGAGCAATGCTCTCTAGTTGGTCGTCATCGGGGAACATTTTATCAATGCCAATTTCTAGTTCCATATCTTCGAGGGAGAGATCGTGGATATCAATTTCTCCCCTTAGTCCCTCCTGTTCTTGGACTATTGTTTTCTGTTTTTTGCTCGCGGGAAGTTTGTGAGAACTTTCAATTTTGTCGGAGGGAGGTTTCTTATCTCCTCCACCGCCTGAAGCACTGTGTGTGACTTTATTACTTGGGTAGGCCATTGGAGTATTGCTCCGAGATGTTGTGGTCTTGGGTGTGGCGGTCGGGGATTGGTCACTTTCTTCACCCGAGCCTTTTTGTTTCTGCTTATACAAATCATTGGTACTGGCACCAAGTTCATTCACGATAGTTTCAGTGAAAGAACTGTTGAAGTGGCCTACAAAACCATCGATCTTGTTCATATTCCTAACCATGAAATCTTCGACTTTCCAAGGCAGAGAGATGAATTGACTTTTTATTTTTTCATGGGAAAAATGCAACCAGTAGATGCACTGCCTTGCTATTCCAACAAAAAACATTGTACTAGATATGTGTCATGGAAGGAAGCAAGTATTTTGTTTGAACCCAAAAATCCTTATAACATTATAGTTCTCCATTTCTTCTAGTGTGCCCTTCCTATCCAGGAAGTTGGTCACCTGGTTAGACAACCGGGGGAAATACTTTCCAAATATCAATTCTTTAAAAAATGAAACAAAATCATTAAAGACTCTATAAAAATGTTGGGAAGCATCGTGTCTCCATAATATCTGTTACGAGAAGGTTACTGGGTCAAATTCACAGTTCACCTTCTTACACATAGATAGTCCAAGGAATGGACAATAATTCGACACCGCAAAAATTAAATAAGATGACATAAATAATTTCTTCTGCCTTTTGTATTGCAATAACTGGGAAGAGATTTCAATGGAAATCAACTTTCCCCAATGGAAGATGGCTTGTTCCTTGACTGTAAAATATAAATATATAGAATCATCCGAGAGATGCTGGCTGCACTTTCTTGTCCCTTTATCCTCGTGAAAAGCCATGCAATTTGTGGGAAAGAGTTTTTAAATGCACTAATCTGTAATCTGGTCATGTTCCGGGGAGCGGCCACTGGGTTCTGTAAGAACTTCGGTAAGAGGTCCAATTCATTATCATGCTTCTTTAAGAATTGTCTACAATTCTCTCCCTTGAAAGTAGGCGTTGGGTCAGGAAGTCACATCTTTCAAAATAATTGAGGCGATGAGGAGACTTGGGAATGATTTCCCAACTAGATAATCCGCTAGTTAGGAATATAGTTCTCGGCGCAGCATGTGACCAACTCCTTAAAGTCAAAAAATTTGGGGACACAATCTGCTCTTGTAATTCTAGATGTCGAGATAACTTTCTTCTGGGAAGAAGGGGACGAATTGTAGTCATAACCTCTGGACCACTAAAAACTCTGGTCCTTGCACCCGAAAATATTAAGGGTATCTCCACAGAAATGTTATCGAGTTACAACCATAAAGTGATGAGAACGTTCCTTTTCTCCTCATAGTATTTAAAACGAACGTTGCAACATCATAATATAATATTCAGTAAATCTTGGTTCAATGTGTTTTAATGGGAGATTTCCTCGACCTTTTCTCCTTTTAATGCCAATCTTTTCTATGTGTCTGGTGAGTTGTCACTAATAAAGGCATAATTAATGTGCATTGGGAAGCACGTGAAGGTGGCGGGGATGGATGGGAGAAAAAAAATCTTTGAAACTTTTGTGGACCTGGAAGCCCGGGAACGCCCGAATGTGTGACAAAAGGAGCTGAATAATCGACTAAGTATGGAAAGGTAAGGTACAATGCCTTCAAAGAGTTAAAGTAAATAACAATTTTTCCGAGCTCAAGATCCACACACACACAAAAAAAAAATCAAATAACATAATATTGACCTATGCCAATTTGATAATAGGGAGGTTTAGTTGATGGATCCAAATATGGCTCACTTTAGGCGACTGGGGTGCATGTGGGGTTCCTATGAGAAAAGATAATGTTTTGATGAAGATTTGTTTATATTGCTACATGTGGCAGTAATTGTGTGATAGTATTTAGAATGAACACTGGAGGATGGTAATATATTCTCTCGTAAATCTTTGTTTAATTCATTTTAATGGGAGATGTCATCCAACTTTTCGCTCATTAATTCCAATCTTTTCGAAGCTAATAAAAGCGTAATCAATTTGCATTGGGAAAGTGTGCGAAGATGGCAAGGAAATCGAGAAAGTATGAAAAGGCGGGGCAGTCAGACAGACACATACAGACTCATCGTAGGTAGAGTGAAGCTTGCGAGTTCGAGGAGTTAGTGGTGGAATTGTAGATAACAAAAGTTTTGGGTGCAAGATGTATATTCCAGAACAATGGCATGAGAGTTCAATAGTGTGAATCCGGGAACTAGCGGACATAAACATTAACTATGGGAAAAACATTGTCAACTATGTAATATACCTAGATCTCGACAAAATCAAGTTCAAGTTAAAAGATAATTTGTTTATATTTACTTAAACACTTTTCGTATTATTTTATTTTATTAGTATTCTTTGTGGCCCAAATGCAAACCATGTTCAAATTTGAAGGGTGGATCAACATTTGCATATGCAAGCATACTCTCAAATATGCGAACCTGTAATATATGCACAATACTAAAGAGGGACATCGTGTCAACACCTTTGTAGATGACAGTGGGATAGCACAATATTTCATTATTGCTATGATTATGCCTTAAAAAAACTAAAATAACCAACATTTTTTTGCGAATTCAAGATTGACAGAAAGAAACTAATCAGATTCCATAATATTCTCCCATTAATGAATTTTAATGGGAGATGTCCTTGAGATTTTCGTTTATTAATTCCAATCTTTTTGAACATCTGTGGTGAGTTGTCACTAGTAAAAGCATAATTAATGTGCATTGGGAAGGGGCGAAGGTGGCGGGGATGGAGGGGAAAGAAAAATGCTTTGATACTTTTTTGAACCCAGGAGTCCGTGAACCCGCGAAAATTTAAAGAAATGACTAAGTATGGAAAGGCGGGGTGGTCAAATGGAGTCATCGTAGGTAGAGGTAGGCTTGCGAATTTGATTAGTCCTTGTTCAAATTGTATATCACCCAAGTTTTGGGTGCAAGATGTATACTTTGAACACGGGGCATGAGAGTTCGATAACGCCTACCCAGGAACCCGCGGCCATAAAATTGGCTAAGTAAGGAAACAAAGGGCAGTCGGTCGGACTAGTGATGTCAAGGGAGAAAACAAATTTATGCCTCACACAAGAACACTTTGTCTGATAATTATCAAGCGATAGAAGCACATCGACTATGGGGCATGAGAGTTCGATAGGGCCTAGCCGAGAACCGACGGGCATAAAATTGGCTAAGTATGGAAAAGAACATCGGTCTTTCGGACTCGTGATGTGAATATATAGATGGATATATAATTTCTGAGTCCACAACCCCAGGAACCTGCGAGCATAGACATGCGACTAGGTATAGAAGCAGAAACAGATAATAGAGGGGAATAAGAGAAGGGAAAAAACAGAAAGTATAGAAGAGGAAATAGAAAGGGAGTAAAGAACTTTATGCGTCACACAACAACACTTGGTCTTAAGTACGGAAAGTTGGGATGGTTAGACGGAGTTATCGTAGGTAGAGTGAGGCTTGTGAGTTCGAGAATTCCGGGGTCAAATTGTAGATAACCAGAGTTTTGGGTGCAAGATGTATACCTGAACACAGGGCATGGGAGTTCGATAATGCCTACGTGGGAACCCACAACCATAGAATTGGCTAAGTATGGAAGCGAACAACGGTCGGTCAGACGCATGATGTGAAGATATAGACAGATATATAATTTCTCACTCTACCACCCTCGGAACCTGCGAGCATAAATATGCAGCTAAGTATAGAACCAAAAATGGATAATAAAGGGAAAGAAGAAAAGGGAAGAACAAGTAAGTATAGAATAGGAAAAATAAATGGAGAAAAGAACTATATGCATCACACAACAACACTTAGTATGATAATTATCAAGCTATAGAAACACATCAACTATGGGAAAAACATTTTCAGCCATGGAAAATAGCTGGAGCTCAACAGAACCTGGTTCAAGATAAAATATATGCTATTTATATCTTTCTCAACAAGTAATAGACAAAATATATGACTTGGCACATTTATATGAAAGCATTTAGACGAAGTCATCGTAGGTAGAGTGAGTCTTAGGAGTTCGAGTCCAGGGTCGAATTGTAGATCACCGAAGTTTCAGGTGCAAGATGTATACCGCGAGCACGAGGCATGAGAGTTCGATAGCACCTACACAGGAACCCGCAGCCATAAAATTGGCCAAGTATGAAAATGAATGATGGTCAATCGGACTCATGATGTAAATATATAGAGGGACATATAATTTCTCACTCTTCTATCCCAAGAACCCGCGAGCATAGACATGGGACTAAGTATAGAACCAGAAATGGATAATAGAGGGGAAGAAGAAAAGGGAAAACAGGTAAGTATAGAAGAGGAAAAAGAAAGGGAGAAAAGAACTGTATGTCGCACACAACAACACTTAGTGTGATAATTATCAAGCGATAGAAACACATCAACTATAGGAAAAATATTCTCAGCCATGGAATATAGCTAGAGCTCAACAGACCCTGGTTAAAGTTAATAGAGATGTTGTTTATATCTATGTCAAAAAGAAATAGAAAAAATATATGACCTGACATTAATACATGCAAGCATATTCTAAAATATGACAAGCTCCAATATATGCACAAATTGGACAATGTATGCAGATCAGAGTTTTTGTAATCATACCTCTTAATCTCTGGACCTTGTACTATGATGGAGGTTTCACTTATATTTGTCGATAGTTCTTGTAAACTAAAAAACATGTGGTGTAAATGACATAAACATTTTTACCATGGCATATCAGAATAAATAACTGTGGATATTTGTTTCGTAAACATAGCAAGAGTGTAATCTATGAATCTTTACCTTCAGCATTGTCACTGTGTTGATGTTTGTGATGGTTCATTTCCCTTTTCCATGTCACTTATGAGACAATGCCTATGAACATGTGTAAATTATTCATATTTGTTATGGATGTGCATTAGGCATACACATTGTATTTGTTGTGGCACAATTGGAGTCATACCTTTTGCAATATTGTACTCCATCTTTCTCAGATGTGGTACATAAGGCTCCATCCTTGTGTTCAATTATTGTGTTCTTGTTTCAATGTATAAATATAGAGAATACAATGGACATGAAAGCAAGCTGCTACATAGGAACACATGAAAAAAAGATGGAGTACAAATTTATTTATTTCAAGATAGCGGCATGGAAAATACAATTGACATGAAGATAAGTTAATATACAGGAAGATATGGAGTATCCAAGGAAAACAAAATAGAAGAGTTGCAAACCAATGGAACAAGTATAGACAGAGTAAATGAAAAACAATTGGATATGGAATATAGGTAGAAGTATGCACCTTTGCATGTATTCTTCTACATTTATGGTTAAGAGTTCTTTGCCTTGTCCAATTTTCCTGTTTGTTTCAATGAAAAAAAGTACAAAACAAAATGGACATGAACGTAAGTTGACATGTAAGGAAAAAACAAGGAATATGTACATACACTAAATAAAATAGAATAAAAGGAATAAAGTAACATATAATGTTAGAAGAATGTACCATTTTTTTTTGTTCATCCATGTTTGTGTATATATAAAAATTTGTGTAAAAAAATTTTGTGTCCAAAATCAATTACAAACCAGGGAAAACTAAGAAGTTGGATAACTTGGTTTTCTGCAACAAGCTGAACAGATATGCTTTTAAACATTGAAATATGATTTTGCAATATGTTTTATGTATATCTCATAGTTCAAGTGCAATACCAATAGTATCATGATCAGACCAGTATGTGTACAAACCAGGGAAAACTAAGAAGTTGGATAACTTGGTTTTCTGCAACAAGCTAGACATATATGCTTTGAAACATAGAAATATGATTTTGCAATATGTTTGATGTATATCTCATAATTCAAGTGCAATACCAATTGTATCGTGCTCAGACCAGTATGTGTCTAAGATAAAGACGTTGTATTGAGAAATGGGCACATTCGACCATACATGGTCAATAAGTGCGTTTTGTACATGGTTTATGTTGTTCAAAAGAAAGCGGAGACTGCATTTGCACATGTAGTTTTCCAATTCTTTTGTTATGACATTATTTTTAGCATGACAATATTGAAGTCTCCTACAATGACAATGGTTTCGTTCTGATGCAATTGGTCTAATGCATCGGAAAGAACATTTAGTATGTTGGAGAATGTTGCATGCGGAGCAACATAGAGATTCAGTATTGCAATTTTTGATTCATGGAGAAATAATTTTGCAAGCACCATCTCAACATTGTTTTCTTCGAAATGTATATGCTCCAGAATTGTTACATGTTTTTTTCACTAATATCATCACCCCATGTGTAATGTAACTCGATATGAAATTGTGATTTGGAAATTGCTTGTTTTGCATGCATAATGTCATGTATGTTTCCTACAAGCACATAATATCTGATTGCATTGTGTCATAGTCATTGAGTATATCATCCATGTGTGCATGTAGGCTATGCATGTTAAGTGATATGAGTTTGTTTGTATGGATTGGTAATCATACTGTAGATGCCACTTTGCGATAGTCCTAAGGCATTGCATCTCAATATCAACTTTGTGTTTGAATTTGAAGTTATCTTTTGTAAGAGGACTTAGTAAATAAAAGGAGTCTATACTTCTGACACGGGATAGTGATGTGTATACAAGTCCATGTATTCAAATTCCAGCAGGGTCAAATGCAACACTATCAAGTGTTAGTCCTTGCGATATGTGGACTATACGTGTACATGCAATTTTAATTGGAAATTGTTTTCGAATCTTCGGTCGAACTATCTTTTCCGATGTTGATATTGGTTTTGATATTCACAAGATAGGTGTCCAATCGCATGCAGTGTTTGAATTATATAGATAAGTCAATTTGTTTGATTGTTGGTGGCCTATATGCGGTTCATGGAACTTAATCCAGAGGACATCAAGTTTTTTTTGTTTTGGTATAGCCTTTGAGTATTCCATCTGCACCATTCACCAAGCCATCCTATGAATCATAGTTGCAGGCATATATTTCAACCAGCATGTCTAATTTCAGGACAAGTTGCAAAGGCAAAATGGTTGTATGTTCATGACGTGGCACATTTCCATGGTTGTCTTCTTCGATGTCAATTGAATTGATGATGATATCATCGCCATGCATGAGCGATAGAATGTACCTATTATGCATTACAACATCCCTCTTCATGTAGAATATGTAAGGGAAGGTTGGGTTTGTTGGTGCAGCTCGCATGCATCTTGAATTGATATATGTTAAGTCATCATGTGTTTGGCTGTTTGTCCACATTCTATTCAGAATTGCAATAAATGTTTCATATGTCTAGTGCATTGTAGTATGTAATTCAAAGCATTTTATATTGTTTTTCTAGAAGTCATGCGTCACAGTTTGCATGTTGACCGTAGGTTGTTCAAATATCAAAGAATCTTGGATGGGTTGCGCCTGGTAAATATCCCCACAGAATATCATGTCAATGTTTCCAAAGTATTTGGTGTGCACATGTTTTATGTTTCTTAGTTGGTTGTCAATGGAATACAAGAAGCAACTTGCAATCAAAGATGCCTCATCTATAAAGACACGTTGTAGTTCATCATAAATCTTAGACAATGTATCTAACATTTCCTTGTTGAGTGGAAGAAACTGTGACTTGTTAAAAGGCATAAAAAATGCAGAGTGGACTGTTGTTCCACCTGCATTATATGAAACTTTTCCCGTGTATGCAACTATTAGCCCCTTTGGTTTTATAGGATCAAAGGAAATGTTTGAATCATAGATTCGTATAAGCATTTGGAATAGTGATTTCATTGTGAATGTCTTACATGTTCCCGCCTCACCTGTGAGGAACAAGTGCACAGGAGTGTGCATGTTCAAACATTTTTTAAGCACAATGTCCTTTATAATTGTTTGTTGTTCTCGATTCAATAGACGTCTGATTATGTGGTATTCATTATTTTCAATAAGGAAAGGATTTTTTGTGACTTGAAAACCAATATTGATACGTTTTTCAATTCTGCCTGCTCAAGGACGAGGCAAATCTTCTTGCAAGTCATAGGACTTGCATAGAGTTCTAGTTGTTTTGCAGTTTGTGAATGTCTCATCAAGATTGTCAGGGTTTTCTAGTTCATTCACTGCACTTTCTAGATCACCCCATGTTGGATTAACATTGTATGTAAATCTAGATTCATTGATTTGCACTATAGTCTCATAAGAAATATACGCATCTTCCCATGTAGGGAAGTTATGTTTTAATGTGTTTTCATTTTGATCGAACAAAATGCATAACAATAGTTTTTCTCTACAATAGTTTTCATAGTCAATATGTTTGTTGTATTTGGCAAAGCGTATTACAGAGGATTTTTTTCTTTTTGATATGGGTGCACCATTTTTTTTGTAATGCGATACGAACTCTGCTAAGAAGATATGCTTAATAGGATATGGACGCTGGAGGTAATAATCAACAATAGAGAGACATAGCACGTCCTCTGAATTTTCAGGATCTTGTTCTAGAAAAGATGGTGGTTTAAGAACAAATGTGTGTTTCTCAAGTGGAGATGTGTTTATGAAGACACATTTCCTTGAACTACAATTGAGGGGCAGGGAAAGTGCAATGTGGACTGCTTGTTGAGTAGACATTTGTTGAAGATTAAGTAATGTATTTCCAAGCGTACGTATCATTTGAATAGCATCAATATGACTTCTTTCATGTTCTTTGTGTATTCTTCTTAATGCACTTGTCATAGATTTGTCAATCTTTGTCATATACGAGGTACAGTACGATGATGCAGCATATGCATACTGTGCATCTATATTTGCATTCCACATAACTAACATGTCCTTGGAGAAACTGTTGTTCCAAATATGGGAAAGTTTTCATTTAAAGAAAACTGTTGGTTTTTTAAGCATACATTGTATGGCTTGGATGTATTCATCTTTTGTTAGATTTAGCTTTGTCAAGAAGTCGTCGAAGCGCATTAACTCATCAAAGTCTCATTGTTCTAGAAATGCGAACAAGGATTTAGATTTCTCAATGAAAACATTGTCCTCTAAAATAAGTGGATCTATGATTCTTGTTGTTCTCATCAGCGGCACAGGGAAGTTGTATTTGCAATGTGAATTTTTTTTGTTTTTTACAACGTTTTGTATGATAATGTTTATGAACTTTGGCTAGTTTTGGATCCAAATGATTTGTGTTGCATGCTATGTGTTTGTCCAGAAACTGCTCAATCTGTGAGTTGTTGTCAGTTCCATAGACTGGTGCACCCTCTATCCACAACAATGCCTGGTCATGCTCACTCCCCCTATTCTAGAACTCAACCACAAAAAAGTAGTCCGATATTTTTCCAAAAAACATTTCATCATGGCATATCAATTGTCTCAAAGAATTTATTCTATGTCTATAGTAGCGAGTACATGTCACTGGGTCTTTTCTTATGAGGTAGTCAATGTCATCATTTTCCAGTGTATCAGTTTTTTTTTTCCATTTCATGTTCCTATGAAATTTAGACACTGTAGCCACCAACGGATCCCAACGATGCTCTGCACTTGTAAATGTGATGAAAAAGGTTGGCGGTCCCAATTGTTGGATCATTGCAAATTTAGTTTTCTTGTTTTGTTGCAAATAGTCAAGAGAGATGCGAATGTTTTTGAAATCTATGTTTCCAATATCAGATTTCATGATTTTTTCTAGGTTTGTTTTGTACTTGACATATTTGGCCAACACTGTCTTCCTTGTAGCTGGCATTTTCTTATTCACACCCACATGCAAGACAACACTTGCTCAATTATTATGCGCATTATTTTGAAAAACAAATTTGTTATGTGATAGGAGAAGTCACCGCTTGAATGTAGCAGCTCCCATCGAACTATTTTATGGTAGCTGAATCGTTTTGTAATGTCACTGGATGTGGATCTCCATAGAACAGTGTTGGGAAGTTCATTTCCTCAACAAATTTGTCCTTGAATATTCCAAGTGGACGTTTCCCCTCAGCAGATGCAATATAGACAATCTTGTCTTGCAAGTCATGAATGCGTCATGAGTTAGTGAATCCATGTATCAATGTTTTAGCAAGTGTTTCATTCTCCGATTCATCGCTTGTCTCAAATTCACTTGAAGTTTCGAGAGTCTATACAGAGTTGTCATCCCCTTCTCCAAGAACACCGTTCCAGTTCTCATTTATACAAATGTTTTGTGCTTTGTACAGGGCCCTGGAACATAATTCTTTTAGTGCTTTCATGACAACATGCACACACACTTTACCTATCTGGTATGCATTCTTGTATTGCAAGCGTCTTTTGAGAGCCATAACAATTGTCATTGTATCACTAATGAATTGTGGAAAGGATTTTTGCACAACATCTAGTTGGACAGGCACATTCATAATGTTAAGAACCAAAGAACTAAATACAAAAGGACCATAATAGATATAGAAGAATAATATGCAAAATCTCTTTTATTACTATCAAACCCTTGAGGTAGGGCAATACCGTACAATGGATCCTATTATGGAAGGAATCATATCATGTTCACTTGCCTCTTCGAGGGGGCATCCTCCTAATGAGATTCAGCTCCAAATACAATACTCTCTTCATGTCCCCTTACATTGCTTGAACACCTTTATATAGTGCTACCATCACCTAAGAACATTCTAGAGGAGGAATCTTCTAGAAGTAGAACCTTCTAAGAAGTTATCTTACATTTATTATATATAACTACTCATTTATTATATATAACTACCATAGTGGTCCTTATTTAATAATATAGTGGACCTAGTCCACCTTACATTGAATGGCCTCCACTATTATCATTATGGGCCCTCTGCCCCCCCCCCCNNNTCTCTAGCTACCTAACATTCCATC
This sequence comes from Picea engelmannii, assembly GCA_009831015.1. Taxonomy (NCBI): domain Eukaryota; kingdom Viridiplantae; phylum Streptophyta; class Pinopsida; order Pinales; family Pinaceae; genus Picea; species Picea engelmannii. The sequence continues at coordinate 199,816 of ML785509.1, read as the reverse complement.
CCCCTTATGAAAGCATCACCCTCAATGCTTGATGTACAACCATGTACTAGGGTCCCATGGATAAGTGTGGACCATAGTGTTGAAGTAGATTAGAGAACCAGGGTCCCATTGAGAAATCAAAGCCATCATGCTGAAGTAGTCCAACCGCCTTTGTAAACTAGGGTCCCATGTCCAAGTGCTCATGTGAACTCCACATGGAAGATTTTGAAACCCAATAACCAACTCAAAAAGATGCTCCAAATACTGACAGTTGTCATGTGGATCCAAATAAGAAGATCCATCCACATAGTGGAAAATGGTTGTAGTAGAATCTGGAAGGAATAATACTACTGTAGAATATGTAGGATGGACACTGGTAATAATCATTGGCTCCCGATTTGTCACATTGATGCTCTCTACAGAAGGTGGATTAGAGTCATCAAATAAAATATGAAAGGGGTTGTCATCCCAAAAATGACAACTATCCATATATCAATCATCACAATCAGCTTCAAAATATATACCAAGCATATATTTCTTGATTATATCCATCCCTGAGGTCCTCCATAAGAAATCTCTCCTGCATGTTATCCAATGAATCTTGAATACTATGAAAACTATCATTGAGGTCGTCTGTGAGGCCATCTACAAAGTCATCCAGTCTGTCATTCAATGTGTCAAACAATTGGGCTTTGAATGCTTCCATAATCTATAGAATTTCTTTGAGGTTTTGAGAAGAAATAGCCATATGAGCACCCTATGAAAATTCATGAATTCTGCAGTCTTGCCGTCGTCACGAAAACCCCCAAAAAATAGAACAATAAGTTACGATAGAAAATCATGATTTTTTTTCCGGAAAAACCCTGAAAAATTGTTGAATTTAAAATTCTCATAACTTCACTTCCCAGACTCTGTTTCGACTGATTTCGTTTTTGAAATTGGGTATTTTTCCAAGAGGAATTCAAATACCCATTTTTTTTTCCAAATTCATCTCGTAAATCTTTAGATCTAAACCTGAAGTGTACCGCCCTCTTTTTCTTCCCTAGAAAATTTATGCAAAAAGAGAAAAAAATTCTTCCCTTCTTTGGCCAAGGAAAGTGCTCTGATACCAATTTTTAAGAACCAAAGAACTGAATACAAAACCACCACAATAGATACAGAAGAACAATATGAAAAATATCTTTTGTTACTATCAAACCCTTGAGGTAGGGCAACACCATACAATGGATCCTATTATCGAAGGGATCCTCTCTTGTTCACTTGCCTCTTCAAGGGGGCATTCTCCTAATGAGATTTAGCTCCAAATAAAATACTCTCTTCATGTCCCCTTGCATTGCTTGAACACCTTTATATAGTGCTACCATCGACTAAGAAAATTCTAGAGGAGGAATCTTCTAGAAGTAGAACCTTCTAAGAAGTCCTATTACATTTATTATATCTAACTACTCAGTTATTATATCTAATTACCATAGTGGGCCTTATTTAATAATATAGTGGACCTAGTCCACCTTACATTGAATGGCCTCCACTATTATCATTATGGGCCCTCTGGGCCCCTCCACTACCTCTCTAGCTATGTTAGGTAGCTAGAGAGGTAGTGGAGGGGCCCAGAGGGCCATAATGATAATAGTGGAGGCCATTCAATGTAAGGTGGACTAGGTCCACTATATTATTAAATAAGGCCCACTATGGTAGTTAGATATAATAACTGAGTAGTTAGATATAATAAATGTAAGAGGACTTCTTAGAAGGTTCTCTTACATTTATTATATCTAACTACTCATTTATTATATTTAACTACCATAGTGGGCCTTATTTAATAATATAGTGGACCTAGTCCACCTTACATTGAATGGCCTCCACTATTATAATTATGGGTCCTCTGGGCCCCCACACCACCTCTCTAGCTACCTAACAGAAACGAGTAACATGAGTAATACATTCACAACCGTGTCTAGTTAATTAATTACAAATTACATGAAAAGCCACTTTAATTACACACAAATTAACCTCGATTACTTCAAATACATGCCAATCATACCCAAATTTGTTAGCTGCCACATGTCTAACATTTTGCGCTCCAGGTAATGATTGAATGGAGACATAGGATACATGTACCAGGCAACTCATAACTAGACACAGACAGATTTCCTCCTTGTATTGGGTCACATGCTTATTGCTATGGCCTTGGATATTCCTTATATAATCGCATCCCCTTCGTTCCCCCAGCCCCACATCGCAAGGGCCTACACTACCATGGGAACTATCGCATAACCAACTACAATATCTGAATAACCATAAGGTGGTAGGATGAAGCCAAATATGGTGAGTAGGTCCCTCCCTGTGGGTTTGTTTTTGTTCCTTTGATTTTCCCACCCACTTATGGATTGGTCCTGGTTGAAGCTTCATCTGTGAGAAGACTCCAAATTTCCATTTCATTGGCATATTGACATCCACAATGCAAGAGAGGATCAGGTACGCTAGATGATACGAATTTTACTGGAATAGTTGTTGGTGGGGAGTACCAGTGTCCGGTCCAGCTCCAACTTGCATGGTGCTTCGCGATCAAAGCCACAAATGGAAAGTTGTTCAAATCACAGGGTTTCAACGATCAAGACCTCATCGACCTTGACTTAATAATGACCATGCGCTCCTTTCCTTTCCTACTGAATAGGTAGTGAATGAGCTCACCTGGTACTACTAAGACCAAAGTGAAGGTTATATCAGCAAGGGCAACAACAAGAAGTCAAATTTGTTAGTTCTCTAGTAAAAGCATAGGTGGTGACTGTAGTTAGTCTATTATGAAATGATGCTTATAACGATTTACGTAGCGACTATGGTTGTTTCCTGAGCATCTCAGTTACCCGTGAATGCTTAATTTTTGTATTTTATAATACATTTATATTAAATAAATAAATGATGATGCCAGCTGGTTTTAGTTGTGTATATTTACATTGCCAATTTCTTTATATTTTATTAGGGTTTTGTTAAATGTTTTAAGTTTTCAAAAATTTCTCCATACCATCATAAAGCCTAATTTATTACCATCTGCACATCCAAAGAGAATACATATTTCAAGAATGTGAGTGCCTTTGAAGTAAAATGGGCCCGAGGTATTTCAAGTTTATCTTTGTGGGTTGAACACAATACAAAAAGGTGGTGGTCCCTTTATATGTTTTCTTTTGTAATTTCCATTTGTTTTTCCTTTGATTGAAACTTTATCGCAGGCTTGGTGCCAAGAGATGTACAATCATTCAGAACATCTGGCCATGGCCGTCAAAAAGTGTGTGCATGAACTTTTACAGAATGGATGGGTGTAATTTGGCACAAAATTCATAAATTTGGACTCACTGTTGCCTACTTTGAGAAAGCCAGGGAACTGATATCCAAATACAATGAAAATGAAAATTTATCTTGTGACAGTGAAGATGAGGAAGTTTTATTTCTGCCACTTATTTTTTAGAGGATGCTCAGTTGCACCTTGCTTGTCAGGGACAAAGGCTTTTGATATTTTCTAGATGGCTTAACTAACATTCATTGTCTACCATCATGCAATGATCACAAACATAACAACTCTTGGATTTGTTATACATTTACTTGCTAACTTTTTTTTGTTAGGGTCCAAGATCATACATCTACCATTGCAGTGGGTAAGTCCTAATGTTGTTGTTATATGATGTTTTCATTTGATGCACATGTTTGTTACGGATTTTTGTTGACTAGAAGTACTATGAAGTACTACAATATCTCATGGATTAAATCCATTGTAGGCTTGCTAACTAAGGAGACACCATTGCAGGCTTGCTAACTAAGGAGACACCATGTTTTCACAGACTTTGCAGTTGATTAGCGGGGAATGTCTGCCGAGGCAATACTAAATGTTTTTCTATCAATAGAAGAGGGATTTTTGTATCTTGTGACAAATTCTTAGCCCAAAAAACCACAAATTGCAACAATCGGTTCTTTTTGTCTGCCAGCCAATCAATACACCTAACCAAACGAAGCCCCACGCCCTCCAAATATAAGGTTGTGACCTAGTTGTAGGAAGAAATAACTGTTATGCAGCTATCAATAGAACACGATGCTATCATGGAGGCTGAAGAAATAGTTGTCATGCAACTTTTAGTAGAACACAATGGTAGCATGGAGGCTGTAGGTCCAGAGCGACATTCGTCACATCTAGATGACTCCCAGAATCTTGTTTTTAAGCATGATGTTTGGCATGTAAAGGGCATAATTCAAGCACACATATCTGAACCTGGACACAACACTTGCATTGGACCCTGGACTGTTTCAACGACTGAACTTTATATGGTACGTGATGTTACATGCGGGATGGAAGCTCAGTACTTAATGTTACATACATAATGAAATCATATAGTTGTATTTTATAGGATGGAAGCATATAAGAGTTGAATCCCCACAATATCTGGTGCATAGGGCTTTGCATGTTATTCCAATAGCTTTGGGAGAAGGTTTAGATCTATTCTTTTATCATTGATCTATATGTGTGTATTTACTTGTAGGTGAACATGCATTTAGAGAGACATCAGGGAGAAGACGAATATATTGTTATTGTAAGGTATGTATATAAATGATTTCATGCAAAGGTTTCAATATCTTCAACTCAGGTATGCAAAGTTTATGCTACTTAAATTGATTTCAAAACCTATATTCTTTACTAAATTAAATAGTAGGATACGTATGAGGAAAACATTAACAGTAACCAGGAATAAAACATAAACTTACTACAATAACAAGTAACCATGAAGAAAACATAAACTTTTTTTGAAATAGTAGAAACTTAACATAATTTTTTTTGAAACAATAGAAACAACTTACAGGTGTTTCAACCTTGCAAAAACAACGACAACCAAGGAACCAGTGAAGAAGTGGTTAATTGGTGAAGAAGTGGTTAACTGGTGAAGAAATGGTGAAGCAGTGATGAGTGAACCAGTGATAAATCCAGAGAGGAATCTATTTGTACTTTGTTGTTCATATGATGGTCTTGGACGTCAACTGCATTCCTAATATACAAGGATCATTGACAATGGCAATGGCGATGGGTGGCCAATACTGCCAAAATTTAGCCCATACAAAGATTGTCTGACTTACCCTTTCGATTGTGAATTACCAACTTACCCTTTCGAGACCTTTCATAATTTTTTAGCAACCTAATGGACATAAAATATGAAAAAATGTTAATGGTAGCAATAAATAAAGGCTTCAGTAAAGTTTGGTTATTTATGTGATCTAGATTTTATGAGCATAATGAAATGAATACATATTATTATCAAAATATGCTTAACAAGGAATAATAAATATACAGTAAAACCAGTTTCTATTCAATAAGGAAATAAGTTGAAACTGTAAAATGAAGCGGAAAACAAGCTTGCTAGAATGGTGGTGGCTTATCTCTAATAAGAGATGTGATGGTTGCGTTCATTGGCAAGAATATGATTATAATGAGGCTATGAAGGAATTTTTACAATAAAAATGAATATCAAAAACCCTAGACATTCAAAAACCTAACCCTAGGAGATGAAGTGTCAAAATTCATGTAACTTCCTGGGTAAGTTAGTACATCAACTTCCTGGGCTCGTAACTTTTGCATACGATCTCCATTTTAGGCACACGATAGCCCATTGGAAAAGTCTATCTGAGGACTACAAATGTTGTCGTCAGACTCTAACTCCATTTACATTATTATCGTGGTGAGCCCTAAAAACGTTGTTTAGGGCCTCAAAACAACCCTGGAAGTCAGGGAGCCGAAAACTAGGAAAAAAATTTCAAACTGGAAAACTGTGAAAATGAGCTAGTTGGAATAGGTGGGGGGCCACCGAAATCCATATGGATCAATCCTCCCCCATTAGGAAGCAATGGTATCCATTGTGTTGAGTTCCCCCATCAAATGAGGAAATTTCTACTGAATTTGGCCCCGGTGAGCCATTTTCCTTGGTGCAGGAGTTGCCCTTCTTTGACAACTTGATAAAGTTGGATCATTTGCTGGCGAGTGCCCTTGACCTGTTTGTCCACACTATGATTACTGGATGCCTATTTTATTCATTCAGGGTTGATCTATGTTTGTGTCAGTTGTTCTGCTACCTCTGAGGTGTCCAATAATGGTGGGAAATAAGGTCGAAGGAGATCCACATTGAACACTGGGTGTAGGACAAGAAAAGGAGGAATGTTGAGCTCAAAAGCATTATCACCCACAACCTTGGTGATGGTGTACGAAGCATAACAGAGTGGGTGAAGATTTTGATGGGGTCCTGTAGGGCATTCTTTTTGCAAGTGCAACCAAACTTTATCGGCCACCTGAAACTTACGTGGAACTCGGTGTTAATCATGGTGTTGTTTGTACTTGTCATTGGGCTTCTGTAGGATATCATGAACCTGTTGGAAGATGTGTTGGATTTGATCAATGAAATGGGTGGCTTTGTCAGCTTCAGTTGGAGTAGGATATGAATCGTCTGAGGTGACCGCAAGGGGTAGTGCAACATCTATGGGACCTAATGGTTGGAATCTCAACCTCACCTGAAAGGGACTATGGCTGGTTGAGCTATGTAGGGCTCGGTTGTAGCTATGCTAGACATAAGGAAGACTCTCATCCCATGTGCGAGGGTGCTTGAAATTATACATGTGAAGGTTATGCATGATTGTTCAATTTACGACCTCGGTTTGGCCATCTATCTGGGGGTGGAAGGTCGTGAATTTGGTGAGCTTGGTGTCCAACAGTGACCAAAGGATCGACCATAATGTGCTGAGAAATTGACTCTCCCAATCTGAGACAATGGTTTGTGGGATTCCAAAATGTACCCAGACTCATTCAAAGAAGAGCTTGGCAGTGGCCTCTGCTATGATGCTCTTCTTGTAGGCGACCATTATTTCCATGTTAGAAAAGAGATCAACAACCACAAAAACACAGTCATTTCCCCACTTGGTGGAAGGGAGGCTCGACATGTATTCCATTGAGATGGGTTTCCATGGCCTGTCAGGATTAGGTAGAGGGGTGTAAAGGCTCTGTTTATTAGTGGTCTGTTTGGCAATAGCACAGGCAGTGTAGGACCTGATATACTTGTTGACCTCTTGTCGAAGTTTCGGCCAGTAGAAATGTTTATACAACATTTCCACTATCTTTTCAATGCCGAAGTGTCCTTCCACCTTACTGTAGTGGGATTCCCATATCATCTTCGCTTGCTTTCTTGATGGAATGCAGATATGGCACAAACGACACAACAACCCATCCTGAAGATAGAAATTAGCGACAACTGCATTTGTGCCCAACATTTGGTAGGTGGTGGCGAAGTCCAGGTCTGTCTCATAGAGTTGGGGCCATGTAGAGGTCTCATGGCCGCAAGAGTCTAGCACCATGGTGAGTGTTGCGAATAGCGGTCTACTAAGGCAATCAGTGATGAAGTTCGTGCTTCTAGTTTCATACTTGATGTTTTGGTGGAATTGATGCAAGTAGGTGGACCACTTCTGATGGCGGTCATTTTGCAATTTTCCTTGTGTCTGCATGAATTGCAGTGGCTTATGATCAGTGTGGATGACTGTCTCCTTCCCAAGAATGTATTATCTCCACTAGCGGCAGGCTTGCACAATGGAGTACATTTCTTTGTCGTCAGTAGGGTACTCACAGACAACATCTGATAGTGTCTCACTATGATAGGCCATGGTGTGGTCGTGCTGAGTGAGAATGATGCCCACATCATAGCCTAAATCATCTATCTCGATCTCAAAGGGCTATTGCAGGTCCGGTAGTGAAAGTACTGGGGTTGAGCACAAGCACTGCTTCAAATCATCGAACTCTTATTGTTGGGACCATCCCCACACAAATTTCTCCTTACCACCACCCCTGGTTACTTGGCTGAGGGCCCATGCAATATGGGAGAATCCCAACACGAACCTGCAGTCGAAATTGGCAAGGCCCAAGAAGCTCTGAAGCTTAGTGAGTGTGGTTGGGACTAGCCAGTCATGGATGACTTGGATCTTGGCTGGATCCACATGTACTCCATGTTGATCAATGATGTAACCCAGGTAATGGACCCTGTCCATGCCGAAGGAGAATTTTTCCAAGTTGGAGTATAGCTTGTGCTGCTGCAGGGTGTGCAAAACCTGTTGAATATGCTACAAGTGTTCTTCCCAAGTCTTGTTGTAAATGAGAATGTCATCCAGATACACCACTACAAAAGTATTGGTGAATGGGAACAAAATATCATCCATCATTCTCATGAAAGTGGTTGGAGCATTTTTCAAACTAAAGGGCATGACCAACCATTCAAAAATACCTTCCTTTGACTTGAAAGCGGTCTTCCATACATCTGTCTGTTCTATCGGGACCTGGTGATAGCTAGACTTCAAATCAATCTTACTGAAATATTTATCCCCTATGAGATGATCAAGGAGGTCGTCAATTTGGGGAATCGAGTATCGGTTTCTGACTGTGATTTTATTCAGGGCCCGATAATCAATGCAGAGTTGCCAGGTTCCATCTTTCTTATGTACCATCACAATTGGGCTCCCGCAAGGTGATGATCTGGGACAGATGTGCCCCTTGTGGAGCAGTTCTTGGATCTGTCACTTGATATCCTCATTCTCTAATAGAGAGAAACGATAGATTGGCCCATTAGGCAGCGGTGCGCCGAGGGTGAGATCGATGGGGTGCTTGACTTGACAGTGCAGAGGTACCCCGATAGGTGAGGAGAAGATATCCGAGTATTCTTCCACGACCTTATCCACATGATTCTGTTGTGTGGAGAGATCAGTGGAAGAGACCCTGGATGTGGTTGCAATCTATCGCTCATTCTGAGAGAGAATCAAGAAGAAGATAAACTTCCCTGTATGAGAGATGACCTTCCTGCATTGCTTGGCAGAGATCAAAGAAATAGAACTAGGTGGGACTGCCTCGGGTATCCTGTACAATTTCTTATTCAAAGTAATAATAACACTGCGAGGCCTAGACTCATATATAGCATGGGGTTTCCATAAATATGGTTGACCCAAAATAACATTACAAACATCGAGAGGCGAAACATCACATAATACCTCATCTTTGAATGGCTTGATGTTGTATGACATGTGTCATTGTTGGATGACGTGGATGTCACTTCCTTGGCAGAGTCATTCGATGGTGTAGGGATGCGAGTGCAGCGTTGTCGGCAGGACGAGTCACTTGACAACCTCCGATGAGATGAGGTTCTTCTGGCTACCTCTAGTAACGATGAAGTGGAGTGGGCTACCCTTCACCCACATATCTGAATGAAAAAGGTGCTCGCCTTCCTCTGGCTCGTCTAGTTTACCGGGCTGGAACTTGGTGGTAGAAACAATAGCACTAAGTTCTACGTCAATGATCTATCTCCCCCTTTCTAGTTCTGAATTAGAGTCAGAATCCACATCTGATTCAAAGGCTTTCGCCTCAACTACTACTGACTACTTTGAGCGACAATCAATAGTGTTATCCCAGGGGCTCTTATGGAAGTCACACCACTTCTTGGTATCTTTCTTTGTCTTTCTGGTGTCCTTCTTTGCTTGTGGCTTGGACTCGTTTTCTAGAGGCAATCCATCTTTTCTCTGTCCTTTGTTCTGCGGGTTGGGGCCACCCTTTCCTGTCTTTTGCTGTGAGGGGTTCCCAAGCCCAAATTGCTGCATCTTTTGTTTGAGCTTCTGCTTGATTTTGACGACATATCGGTAGGTCGTGCCTAAGGATGAGATGTCCATAAACTCAATTTCAGCTTGAATGTATCTATGCAGACCATCGCAATAATTGAGCACCAGATTTCGCTCAAAATATTTGATGCCTAACTTGGTGCGCAAGGTATGGAAGATATTCGTGAACTCGAGCACTACTTGGTCTCTTTCCTGCCGCAGTGTGGTCTATTTTGTGTATAGGTTGTCATAACTTCCAACAAGGTAGTATTGTTCCTTAATAGCATCCTTGAAGGACTCCCAGGTGACTGTGACTGTAAATAATGAGGGTTCCTCTGTTTCCTTTTGCTCACATAAAGTTTCCCATCAATCTTTAACATGGGGAACAACTTTGAGGAGTGCAAAAGTAATCTTTTCTCTATTCGAGAAGTTATGGATAGAGAAATACCCTTCTAGCAGATTCAACCATTTGTCTATAACATCGACGCCTATCTCACCTTCAGATATAGGAATATCGAAGTTGATTTGTAACTTGAATGGGACGACGCCTCTGTTTGAGGAAGATGCATCGTTTGTTGGTAGCCGCCAAAGAATTTGCGCAAAACTATCCATCATCTCGTTCCTCTGTTGCGTGAGGGCTTCATCGAGTAAAATTTTGAAGGGATCTCTTGTCCCGCCATCTTTATTTTCTCCCACCATGAGAGGTCACTTGGGCATGCGAGATATTTTGTCCTCAAGAGAAACAAGATCGAGACCCAATTCTTTGTACCCTGACCTCGTTGGGGACATGCATTAAGAACGACAAGGAGAAGACCGCTCTGATACCATTGATCCAAATTTTATGAGCATAACAAAATGAATACAAATTATTATCAAAATATGCTTAACACAGAATAATAGATATACAATAAAACCGGTTTCTATTCAATAAGGAAATAAGTTGAAACTATAAAATGCAGTGGAAAACAAGCTTGCTAGAATGGTGGCGACTTATCTCTGAGAAGAGATGTGACAGTTGCACTCATTCGCAAGAAGATGATTATAATAAGGCTCTGAAGACCTTTTTACAATAAACATGAATGTCAAAAACCCTATAAATCCAAAAACCTAACCCTAGGAGATGAAGCATCAAAAGTCATGTGGGCCCCATTTGGGTAAGTTAGTACATCAACTTCCCAGGGTCATAACTTTTGCGTACGATCTCTTTTTTAGGTGCACGGTAGCTCGTTGGAAAGGTCTATCCGAGGACTACGCATGTTTCCATCAGAGTCTGAGTCAATCCACAATATAATTGTGGAAAACCCTAAAAACATTGTTTAGGGCTTCAAAACGGCCCCAGAAGTCAGGGACTCGAAAACTAAGAAAAAACTGTCAAACTGGAAAACTACCAAAATGATCCTGTGGGAATAAGTGGAAGGCCATTGACATCCATCTAGATCATGATGAGACTCATTAAAGTTTGGTTATAGAATATTTGCATAATGCATTCTATTGATGAGACAATAAAGTTTGGTTATAAAATATTTTCATAATGCATTCTCTTAGGGTCTATTATTGACCTCAAAAAGAGTGCCAATGAAAATTTAACAAGCATATTTGAAACTCATAAAACTTAAGCTATGTAAACAATGAATATAGTGAGCATCAATGGCTCCAAACTTATCATATGTAAACTTTCAAAGAAAATTTGTAAACGCATAAAAGAAAGTCTGCAATAAGAGGTCAAAATTATTACCCAATAGGAAGATAAATAAAAGCAAATAAAATATTAAAAAAACGATTATTTTATTTCTCCTCTATAGAATTTTGAGGAGCATCAAATCGTTCCTACAAGTTTATGCATTACTAGATTTAGCTCCTCGCTTTTTAGCAAAGCATATTTAGGTACTTGCATTTTAGCAAATCACGAAAGATGCAAATAACAAAGAACAAACACAACCATCTGATTCCCAACTAGTTCTCTACTCATGGATTTTTGTCTGGCTCGTCTACTCGCTAGATCAATTTTTTTAATGTGATGATGCATTCAAGAACTCTGGTGTAAGAGACAATGTTTAAGTCTAATTTTGGTTTAGTTTACACCCAGCTCAGTACTGTTATTGGATGCCTTGGTAAATATTGAATTGACTATATCTTCTTTCCCTATAGTGGAATCACCATTTGTGGATAGTGTGGTTGCCACAAGAATAACATTTGCTAGGAAAAAAATTGAGGACCTGAGTAAAGTGAAAGCTAATCTCTCAACACTTTTTTGCATCCTTCTAGAACTAATGATATGCAAAAGAGAGTCCCTTAACTTAGAGCTCTATTTTTTGGTAAGGTTTTGTCTTTATGAAATGTTATTAGATTCAGGAACTAGGTTTTATAGTTTGAGTGTAATTGTAATTTGCAGGTATACAACACTAACACCCATATCCCCATTAGGGCACCACTTAGTTGTCCAAAGGAAATGATCCATACACCTACAATGAAGATTCTCCGGAGGACCCTGAGTTGCATTGTTTCTTAACCTGCAACATTAGCATCCATGTCCATATTTGGGAACCATCTAGCTTTCCAAAGGAATGAGCAACACCCATGTTTTGAGGATTCTTCATAGCGTCCTTTATCAGATGTGGATGAATTTTTCACTTCCTATGAACGCCTTTTTTTCATACGTCGAGATCAAAAAAATTGTTTCTTTAGGTCCCTCTTATTTAGTCTCGTAACTGCATGTTTCAAAAGTTGCAGACATCATTGAACTAATAAATTAGTAACATAGAACTTAGGTCAAATAGATATTACAAAGAAACTAATAAAATTGATATTTCATTTTCATAGACCTTTTCCACTGAATACTTGTGGAGCTCGTTTATACAAACAAATATGGGTAGAGTTAAGTTCCTCTGCTCAGTTCTCATCTTCCAAAATTTGCATTGTCCATGCATGCAATGGATTCATAGAGATTGACTTTGTGACCATTGGTTACTCATTCTAAGTGTTGAGTTTAAATCATTTGATCTTAAGTCATTAGGTTATACATAGAAAAGTAAACAAGAATTTGTTTATTTCATAATTTTACTAATGAACCTCTAAAAAGAAATCTTATCCCCTTGAAAGGTGCACATCACCCAAACTCGAGACTGAAGGAAAAGGTAACTACTGCTATTGGATCAAAGCCTATTATAGTATAAAAGTACAGAGATGAATACTATATTGAAATACATATATGAATACTATATTGAAGATGCTAAAGGAAATACTAGGCAATGAGTGAAACACATGACCTTGGTGGGGGACTTTATTGAAGTTCATGTTTTAGTTGTTAATGTTCTCTTGAGTGTTTTGTTGGTTTAGAATTCATTGGATTACTAATGGTAATTACATGAAAGGCATTGCTTTTGTCAACCTTAAGTTTGAACTTTGAGGATCTTTGAAATATCCACAAAATTTCAGAGATCTTGAAACATATTTTAAGGACCCTATATATAATATCAAAGATGTAAATTACTTACAAGGGCGTCTGCACGATGTATTTCAGAGGAGGAAAGATCTTAAATTCCTACAAGGGAACAAACTCGAAATTGTAGTGCCCCATATTATGCATGAAATCGGACCATGTCGTGTAGCCAAGCACAAGATCAACGGAAGCAATGTCGTGATAACTCCGGCGAGGGGATCTATGGAGAACATGGCCGCATACATTAAATATTCTGCAAATGGATGCACCACAGCTGGACACAAACAAAAACTTTTCAACACCAAAACATTAAGGTAAATTAATTGTACATGAAAGTAGGTGGCTCGGCAAGGTTCCATAGAGATGAAGAAATATCGATGAAATTACACAATTTTAATAAAAAAATTTAGCAACATGTAGCGTTCGTATTACTTTCACACAAGTATATTTATATAATTTGCTTTCTTTCATTACTATGGTATGGGTATTTTAATTTCTAACCTTTCAAGCATTAATTAACTTGTAAATTGATTAGCTTTGAACCATGTTTAAATGGATATTTAAATTGCTAACCACTCTGCTTTGAAGTATGTTTCCTCCAAAATTTAATTTTAAGCATTCAAGTCTTCGTTAGCTTTGAAGTGTGTCGTGAACGTTGTTCTCATAAACTATTTTCAATTTGGAGAGAGTTTATTGCAATAGAAAACAAAGGCTCATCACGAATTATGCCAGAAATTTTTGACCTTTTTTTTTTTTTTCTATCAAACTCTTCTAATTTTATGAAATTCAACAATCAAATGTTAAATTTTATCTTTTTTCGGCAAGATTTTCAAAGTGAGGAAAGACATGAAAATGATATATATATATATATATATATATATATATATATATATATATATATAAAACAATTGTAAAACTTACGACATTAATTTCCAGAATTCTATGCACTTAAAAAGGTGATGGGTTTATTATCCCAAACACTGTCAACATTATATAGAACGCTACAATGTTGTTACCCGTGGACTCTTAAGCTTTTATACTTGTTACAGAGACATCGTAATTATTTGTGAACTAAGAAAAGGCCAACTTCGGACCGGATGCTACGTTACATTATATGTATATCTGTGTATGACATATATGACACATATGCATGTGTTTATGACGACACTTTGCAAAAATTAAGACATCAATAATTACTAAATTCTAACGAATTCTATGTAGTTAGGAAGATCATCAATTACTAGAATTCTATGTAGTTAGGAAGATAATTGGTTGGTTATCCCAAACAACAACATTAGGTTCCAGAGGAAAACTTAACATTAGGTTCAATAGGAAAATTTAACATTGTCAAATAGTACAAGAAACAACATATTAAAGAAGACAACTAAGGGCATAAAAACATAACATTAGGTTCCAAAGGAAAACTTAACATTAGGTTCAATAGGAAAATTTAACATTGTCAAATAGTACAAGAAACAACATATTAAAGAAGATAACTAAGGGCATAAAAACATAGATATCAAATTCTATTAAAAAAAACACAGCTTCTTACCAAACTTGATAGAATCAATAAAGATGAGGATTATTAAAAGGAATAATATAATAAAAAAAAGAAAAATAACTGTTATATTATGTTTATCATGTATATACATTTTTTGTTATAACTATGATATAGAACTAGTAACCAATATAACTTAAACTTAGGGAGTTACACTATGCAATCTTGGTTATAACTATTTATAGCGATATAGAACTAATAAACAACATAAATATTTACATTGGTATAGAACTAATACCCAATATAACTTAAACTTATGGACTTGCACGATGAAATAGCAGTGTCTACTAACCCTTGAATTTGGTTTAACTACCTACATATGCATAGGACTTACCTAAGTTTTTGAGCTATTTCATAAACATTCAATAATAGTTCTTTTGGCACTTCAACTATAATGAAAATCCAAATAGATGTAACATAATTTGAATATGCAATTATGAAGAATGGTTGAAAAAGTTAAAAAAAAAGGTGGTTATCCACTATCTCACGGCCTTGCATATAGAAAAACTTACTAGTGGTGGCATTGAAACAAATAGTTGGTTAATCCTTAATTGCAAGTCCCCAACTTTGTCTAAAAAATAACATGGTAGCATTGATAATATGCTTCCTTATTGATTGAGAGAGAGAGAGAGAAAGAGAGAGAGAGAGAGAATGCAAGGAAAACTTTATTATTATGTTATCATTTGGTTGAACTTCAAAAGTTAATGTAGTGGTGATATATTGTTGATAAAATTGTGAACAAACAAACATCACGACAACAACAACAACGAGTTACTACTCACATAAGATCAATTATGAAGAAGCTAGTGCATCAAGTGTTCCTAATCTATGGATTACTTGCATGCACACCAATATTTCTAAAGCATCAACAAGTTTGTAACACAAGTAGTCACAAGACTTGAAATAAAACTAAAGGAATGCATACAAATGTTTCATAATATTTCTCAAAGTTTTTGTCAATACAAATTTCTTAGTCATTGTAGATGTAAAAGTAGAGAATGTAAATGCATGTCAACACCAAAGGTGTTGAATACTAAATTAAAGATTTCATTTATGATACCATGAAAGAAAATTTTCCAATTGGTAGCATTATCAACTTGCATCTTCAAGCGACGATATCATCTTTCTAAGAGATTTAAAAAAATGGACGTCTACACTAACCAAAAACATATCTCGATAAAGGCTAGGGTTCAAAGTTGTTGAGGCAAAAAGGGAGAAAGCTGAAAAAAAATAATAGAGGGAGAGTGGAAGGCCCTTTCCTTGGAGCTGGCAATGGGCACCTCTGCCCCTCCATTGAGATTGCCATTAGCAGTCTTCGATTGGTTTCTACGATGGGTTTCAAGGTTGGATAAACATTCCTTGGGTAGTCTTGCATGATGGCAAGGCATGCCTGAGACTCAAATAGTTTGGCAATTTTTTTTTCCTAAGTATGGAAGCAAGATGAGGGTTTTTGTTTGGGTTTCTTATAGAGAATGCATGATGTTTTGGATGATGGATGTTTCTTGGTTCATTGGTGTATGGGAAACAATGCCTTGACTTGTGAGTGAAACACCTTAGTCTGCAGATATAAGTGCCTACAGGTAGTTGGGTGTACATCTCAAGTTGGACAGATAGATGTCTGACATGACGTGCAACACAAGGAAATGTGAGGAGTGCCTTGGAAGTCATTCACGCAAGACATTTGGACCATCAGATACATGAGATAGTTGGGACACCTTGGGTGCACGATC
Organism: Picea engelmannii; assembly: GCA_009831015.1. Classification (NCBI taxonomy): domain Eukaryota; kingdom Viridiplantae; phylum Streptophyta; class Pinopsida; order Pinales; family Pinaceae; genus Picea; species Picea engelmannii. The sequence continues at coordinate 183,462 of ML785509.1, read as the reverse complement.
TATTCATGTGGATTGTTACAAACATAAAAATAATAATAATAAATATAATAATTGTAATAATAATTAATATCATTTAATTAAATCAAGAGGCGTGTATCTACTCACCTCGTGACCAGTTAATGCTATATAGCAATCGTCACGAGGGTAGTGTAATCATCATCATTTTTTATTATATTCAATCAAATATTAATACTCAGAAATATTCATTTTTCAGTGAATAAAAATTTCATGTTACTATGGTATCAAAGCTTTCGTTCTGATCGAGCTTCCGCCATTAAATTTTTCCTCCACCTGTACGTTTCCCAATTAATTTTCCCCCACCTGTTCCTGTTCCTAATCCCCACCTGTCCCTGTTCCTATCCCGTACCCACTCCCCTCAAATATCGTCACCCTTATCCACCCCGCAGACCACCCGTCACACTCTGTCCTTATTCCTAACCCCCACCCGTCCCATGTTCCTCCCGTACCTACTCCCCTCAAATCCATAACCCTTCTCCACCCCGCAGACCACCCGTCACACTCCCGCAGACCACTCGTCACACTCTCGCGCCCCCCGTCACACTCACATGGTAGCACCCGACAGCCGCCCCCGTCCAATCTACATAACTCTCCTATCCAATCCTCCCCCGTTCAGTCCGCGTTGCCTCCGCTCCGGGTCATCGCGTCACTTCCCGACCCTCCACTCTTTTCTTAACACAACCAGACCATCGTTACCCTCCGTGTGACTTTTCATAAAAAAATAAATGATATATATATATATATATATATATATATATATATATATATATTAAAAAAAAAGGAAGTCTCTGTTAAAGAACGTTAGAAAAAATGGTTAACAATGATGAGCTAAAAGCATAGGTAAACAAATGCAAAGATGATGTCAATGGCATGAGATATTGACTCAACAATGTGGAAAAAACATAAAAAGATATGAGTGAAAAAATCGAAAAATTACTAGAGACTAAGAGAAACATTGATCGATTAATACAACAAGGTGAAAGATTATTGGCGCTCTCCGAAAAGGATAAAAGTGAAACAAAAAGAAGACTTGATGAACATAGTGAAAAAATTGAACAATTAACGAACGTGTCGAGGCCTTATTCACAGAACTCTTAGCTTATCGAAGACCACCACTAACTCTGGAAATACCATAAATAAAATCAAAAAATCAAGGAAACTAGGAAATTCCAAAGGAATTTTTTTCCAGAAATATGCACACACCCAGATTCCATGATAGAGATTACTAGAAATTTAAAAAGAAGTTCGCAGAGTATGACGGTAAGGACCATAGAGGATATGTTGTTTGGATAAAAAAATGGATGGAATTTTTTAATCAAACCCCTTGCTAGGTGAATGAGAGAAGGTAATGACAACCTCTTATAGTCTAGAAGGAGAAGCTTATGATTGGTACCTTTGGTGGTCCAGGAAATGTGATTCTCGTTCCTTTCACTGGAAGAATTTTACAAAATCCCTACTTAAAATATTCCATGAAGAGGATGACGACCTGTATAACAAGTTCGTCCATCTCAAACAGAAGGGAAACATAAATTATTATACACACGAATGGGAGGTTCTAGAAACAAGGTAATGTAGATTCACGGATGAGCAACTCATCAAAATGTACATATGTGGACTAAAAGATTACATTCGTAGTGAAATTAAACTATGGAATCCTAAAACAATTAAGGATGCAAGACACACAACAAGGCTAATAGAACAAAAGAACAAGTTCAATAAACCAACATTTACAAGTCCAGAATGGTTAAATAAATATTCAGACGATAGAGCAAGGAAATACAATACAGACAAACCTAACAAGTATTTACCACATCATTTGAGGGAAGGTCAAGCCAATCATAAAGACTCAAATAAAAAAATGGGAAAACAAATGCCGATATTGTGGAGAAAAATGGTCGTCTGGGCACAAATGCAATAATAAAAAATTATATTCTTGTAAAGTAGAGAAAGAATCAAGCACATCTGACAGTGATTAAGATAACGAAAGTGAAGAGGAAGGTGAGGCCCCCAATACAGATGCTGATGAGGCCATGCCCAAGATATCCTTGGTTGCAATAACAGGAATAACACAACCGCAAACGTTAAAACTAAAAGGGCACATAAAAAAAGAAAATGTATAGATTCCATCTACCTCCCACCCAAATTATATCCTCACAACAAATGGAGAAACTAATTCGAAAAGGAACACCATATTACGTGGAACACTGTCATCAAATGGAGTTATTAACAACAAAAATAGTCAATTCTCAACATCCATAGATTGAAACATTAATCCAAAAATATGACAAGGTATTCCAAGACTTACCTATGAAGCTGCCACCTAATAGAAACATAGAATATATAATCGAGATTAATCCATATTCAACACCAGTTAATATTAGACCTTATCGATATCCTCACCACCATAAGACAGAAACAGAAAGGCTAATTCAAGACCTATTACGACAAGCAAGAGCCCATATGCATCCCCAATAGTACTGGTTCAGGAAAAAAATGGATCTTTCAGACTATGTATAGACTATCGAGGGTTAAATAAAATAACTATAAAAAAAAAATTTCCTATACCCTTCATAGATGAATTGCTAGACGAACTCCATGGAGCTAAATACTTCTCAAAATTGGATTTAAGATCAGGGTACTACCAGATTCGAGTAAGATTAGAAGATTTACAAAAAACTGCCTTCCAAACACATGAAGGTCATTATGAGTTTAAAGTCATGTCATTCGGTCTAACCAATGCACCAACTAGCTTCTAAGCAACTATGAATTAACTTTTTGTTCCCTACTTAAGGAAGTTCATATTGGTCTTCTTTGATGATATTCTTATTTACAGTAAAAATTGGAAGGAGAAAATGAATCATTTAGAACATGTACTTTCTCTCTTTGAGAAAAATCAGCTCTATGCAAAACTATCAAAATGTTCCTTTGGTAAAGAAGAAGTAGAATACCTTGGTCATGTCATATCTCGAGAAGGAGTAAAGGTGGACCCTAAAAAAATCAAGGCAATTACAGAATGGCCCAAACCAAAGAACATGTCAAAACTAAGGGGATTCCTTGGATTAACAGGTTATTATCGAAGATTTATCAAGAACCATGCTCATTTAACAACACCCTTGTAAAACTTATTAAAGAAAAATTCCTTCAAATGGGAAAACAATGCACAAGAATGTTTTGAAACATTAAAAAGGGTCATGTCATCTACACCTGTCTTAGCAACACCATATTTTGAAAAACCCTTTGTAGTAGAATGTGATGCATCGGGAATTGGAATAGGAGCAATGTTAATGCAATATGGCCACCCGATATCATTTGAAAGTTGAAAGCTCAACAAAAAGGAAGAGTTAAAATCTACTTATAATAAGGAAATGTTAGCTATTAAGCATGCATTAGCTAAATGGAGAAAATATCTCTTAGGAAGAAAATTTTCGATACGTACTAATCACAATAGTCTCCAATACTTACTAAGACAAAAAAACATTGTCCAAAAAACAAAAAAAGTGGATGGAGAAACTTTCCACCTTTGATATGGAAATAATACATAAAAAAGGGAAAGACAACATAGTTGTTGATGCACTATCACTAAAAGATGAGGAAGTAAACACATATGCAACAACAATAGTCATTCCAGATTGGTTGGATGAGATTCGAGTTCAGTATTCCAAAGATCCTGAATCTAATTCCATAATCAACAATTTAGACCAAAACCCCAAATTTGAATGGAAAAAAGACATTTTATGGTACAAGAACATAATCTACCTAATTCCATCCTAAAAATTTAAAATTAAATTCTTAAGGGAGTCACACAGCTCCCCAACAATAGGACATGTCAGTTTTTTCAAAACCTACTATAATGCATGACAATCATTCTATTGGAAAGGAATGAATAAGGATATTCAAAGATTTGTTGCTGAATGTGAAATTTGTCGAACGAATAAAAATGAAAATGTTATGACTTTAGGATTACTTCATCCCCTACATATTCCTGAACAAAAATGGGAAGAGAACTCAATGGATTTCATTGAATGGATACCCATGTCTAATGGGAAGGACAAACTTTTGTTGTGGTTGACAGATTAACCAAATATGCACATTTCATGGTGGTAAGAAAAACCGACTCAACAAAACAAATTGCAGATGTTTTTTTCAAAAACATTTATAAGTTACATGGGTTTCTGAAGGTAATTGTCAGTGATAGGGGTGCAAAATTTAAAGGAAATTTTTGGAAGGAATTTTTCAAAAATACTAGATTATCTCTTAATATGAGCTCCTCCTATCATCCGCAAACAGATGGACAAACACAAATCATAAATAAATTCTTAGAAATATACCTACGGTGCTTTTTGATAGATAAGCAAAATAAATGGTCTCAACGGTTACGCTTAGTCGAATGGTGGTATAACTCTACATATCACACTTATGCTAAAATGAATGCTTTCCAAGCCTTATATGGTTATGAAACATGTAAATGGAAAGAGTTTTCACTAATGAATACTAAGGTCCAAGCAGTAAGAAATAAGCTAGAGGAAGAACAAAAAGTCATACAAATATTAAAAGAGAACCTAGCAATAGCTTGTAACCGAATGAAACAAATAGCAGACCAACATAGGTCAGAAAGAGAATTTGAAGAAGGAAATTGGGTGTTTGTATAACTTCAACCCTACAAACAATTATCCCTTAAGCAACAAGGGAAGAACAAATTGGCCCCAAAATTCTATGGACCCTTTCAAATTAACAAAAAAATTAGCCAAGTAGCTTATATATTGAAGTTGTCAAACAATTGTCACATCCACAATGTCTTCCACGTTTCATGTCTCAAAAAAATGCTTGGGCAAGCTCAACTAGTGCAAACAAAAATCCCTGACTTCGATGACGAAGGAAAATTTATTTTAAACCAGAAGGTATTCTTGCCACAAAGGAAAAGATGTTACGTTCTAGAACCATAAAGGAATATCCTATCAAATCGAAAAACCTTCCAGAAGAAGTCTCATCATGGGAGTCCGAACGATTCCTCCGACAATACCCATCGCTACCCTTGCTTTGAGGACAAAGAAAAATCTTAAGAGGGTGGCAATGCTACAAACATAAAAATAATAATAATAAATATAATAATTGTAATAATAATTAATATCATTTAATAAAATCAAGAAGCACATACCTCCTCACCTCATGACCAGTCAATGTTATATAGCAACCGTCATGAGGGTAGTGTAATCATCATCATATTTTATTATATTCAATCAAATATTAATACTCATAAATATTCATTTTTTAGTGAATAAGATTTTTCATGTTACATGGACCCAAGGGGGTTGAGTGTTCCAAAGACATGGAAAATGGATGAGTGGATTGCTCATTGGGTCCACTTTGGACATGGAGTGGATTGCAAGGCACCTTAGAAGGAGTAAAAACCAACGCACCTTCCATTATATAAAGAAGATGCCTCCATTGTGCAAATTCAAGGAAGCAAGGATGGAGATTAATGAGTGATCCTTCATCAAGTGGACAAGGATTTATGAGGTGCAAAGTCTAAGTTTTGGAACCATAATAAACTTGGAAATTGATTGAGTCATAGAATATTTACACAAAGGACTTAAACAACTTCGCAAGTGTTTAAGGCATTGCAGAGTTCAATTGGGACTGTAATAAGTGAGGAAAGGGAGCTATAGGAGGAAGATACATGGATGCTTCAGGGGTTGTATTGTGCAAGTATTTTGGGTAGCGGGAAGTGGTGGCTTGATTTGTTTGTATATATTTAAAATAATTATATCTAGAAGGACACACTCCCTTGTTGTATCTTTCCAACATTCTTCATATAATAAAGTTAAGGCATCCACCTTGGGTGTCACCCACAATTATGTGTTGTGGTCTCTTTGTGATCGTTGGATGTTACTATTCCTTGCATTACCATAGATGGATAAGTAGTAATGAATATTGGCTAAGTATTAAAGTAGATTTGAAATTATTTAAGGCCATGGTTGGATGTGTGCCTATTGTTAGAGAACTTGGTTGTATTCAACTTAGTTGTAGATCTAACACCATATATTAAGGCATAGTTATGGGTAAAGATTAAGTGAAGAGGCATAATCTAGGTGTAGTAGGCACAAGTTGGGCATGCCCTTGTAGTAAAGGAAAGGTAGTGCCACCTGACCTAGGGTTCCTAGTGAAAAAAATGGGCAGGATTATAGGTTCACAATAGGTGGTATCAAAATATACTCTCCACCCCCTTTCTAAAGAAGAGGTGGTATCATAGCTAACTTGTATTCTATTCAACATGTTTCAGAAGGACACAATTGATCAAAGTGGAGTAATTTTTTTTCATAACTATGTGGTAACTCTTCACCACATCTTGATAAGATTGGGAAAAAAATATGGTTTTGGGATGAGTCTGGAAAATGATTTCATAGTGACTTGAAGACTATACAAAATAGATTGTGTGTCTTGGTGCAGTAGGAAACTGTTATAAATCTATCATCACAAGAGCTGATAAGTTCTTTAGTGATTTTTTTAGGTGACATAATACAAATTTGAAGACTTGAGGCAATAGTCACTTGGGTAAAGTTACAAAATTAAAGTGCCAATGGATTTTTTTTTTATGTTAATATAGGTTCACTTTCAGGAGGAAAATGGCATTGATCAGATCTCTAGGGTTGTAAAGATAAAGACTAGATTTGCAAACTTGCAAAAGACAGTAGAGAAACTATTAGATTCTCTTTATGGTCATGGAGAAAATACAAACTCTTTGGAATACAGGTTGGCTCAGATAGGCCAAACTTGTAATGAAACTTCAAGAGAGAATTCCGTGTAGCCTTTGGTGGATAGTAGTTTAGTGAGGGAATTGGAAGGGGAGTTTTCTATGCTGAAGGCCATAGTGAGCTCTACAATGATAGTGGTGTCCAAAGTAGTGGGTTCTTTCTTAGACAATAAATTCATTCAAGATCTAAGTGGAAAAATGAAGATAGAGGAATATTTGTCCAAGGAAGCTTCTCGATTGGTTACAGATTGCACAAAGGAAGCCCTTGGATGTTTTAGAATGTTTAAGCTACATGGGTGGACTTGATAATAGACCAGGTTGACAAGGTAGAGGCATGCCAACCTTGGTGTAAACTAACCAAGTTAGAGTTTGATATCTCCTTGGGAATACTTGGGCAGGATGAATGGCTAGATGAATCAGAGATGGAAAGATTGTTGATTCAAGGTGATGGTAGAATTGGTTTGAACTTGCATCTCTTGATGTATTTGAGCCAAAGGAATTGTTGTTTTTCATTGGATTCATGTGAATGAGTGGATTTATATGGGATGTTGGCACAGTTGTTGTTAGTGGCCTTGGAAGCCACTTGCCATCTTATTTTCACTTACATAATTCCATAATGTGGCTTTCTTCCTATGAGTATCCATTGGATCCTAAGGGGCCAATGAAATGGTTCCAATATAAATGAAGAGTTTGACATAGGAGGAATTTCATTTTAGCATAAGGATGAATCTCGAGGAGGCAATAATCCATGTTGTTCATCATCTTCTTCACATTGAGTCAATTTTAGGAAGCCTACTACCCAATAAGTGGGAAAATGGGCATGGGGTTGGTGCATTGGAAGATTTCATTGAGTTGTAGAAGGTGACTTGACAACTTTGAGAAATGGTTCGAGACCTTTTCGTTGTTCAACAAAGTTGTGAAGAACATTAAAGTGTGGATGGAGTGGACTATTTTGGGAATGAAGAGTGCATTCTCATGGTTTGGATGTGATGGTTGGATTAACTACCCAATTAGATTATAATATGAGAGTTATTTATGAGGTTCTAGTCTCGTATCAACTGTGAAGGTGTTTCTTTTAAATGTGGTGGCAAAGGTGAAACACTACCATATATGGAATTGATTTTGATCTAATTCAAATATGATTAAATTATAAATGATTTCACTTTTATTTTTTCCATTGTGTAAAAGGCAAAGGGACCAGCCTCACATAACAATAGTGCCCCCTTGCAATATGGATCTACTTGTTGCTTTGTTATATTAAACAATTGTATTTGACACCATTTTAAACTCTCTTTTTCATCAACTAACCTATATGCATCTTAACTCTTTTATTAAAAAATTATTAAATAACCCAAGTCTTTAACAAGCAATAGTAATGACATAGACATTATCATAACACTCGTTATTAGTCCATGTCCTTCGGGATGAAGGGAATATAGTAAATGATTTTTGTATTTCCATTAATTATGCACAAAAATCGATGACCTTTCTCTATTTTAAGATAAAAATTTTATTACCACGTACATGTTTAAGTTGCATTTCATTCATTTATAAAGGTTTTATGTTTGACCTATTATTTGGCCTCATATCGAGGCAAGAGGCTTATTGAACTTACGAAAGGGAGGCATGAAACTTAATAAGATGGATATGAAGAAAGAAAGGTGGCATTGAAAAAAGGGTTATGGACTTTATGCGTCCAAAAAATTTAATGTTTGGAATTAATGTTAAGTTTCAACTTAGCATTAATTCCAAACATTAAATGTTTAATGTTTTTGGATGCATAAATTCCATAACCCTCTTTGCAATGTTCAGTGGTGGATTTTGTGTTGGTGTCTCATAGTGACAGTTGGCAATAGTGTCTTGGGCTGCTATGTATTCAATATCCTACTCAAACATGTTCAATTTTTCAATAACAAAGTTGGTGAGCCTTTACTGTTAAAACTATTCTCTAACAACAACAAGTAGTTCGACTTGCTATACCACTACTATATTCCCCTACTACTGCTTGATAGATGAATCCTATGAGAGAGGTATTATGCCTGCATCCACCAAGAATTGAACCGAACGGGATACTGATTATCCCACTGTACCTTTTTTTATCTTTTTTTTTTAAAATAATCTGAAGCCAATTTTCCATACCTGAAGATGGATTTGTAAAATTGTTACTTTGAAGAAGGATTTGTAAAATTGGTACCTTGTTGAATTTATTTAATTCATTTTTTATGGTAGAGGAATAATTTGTTGTTCATGGAAGCGGGGAATACATAGTGAATTCCTCACAACCTACAAAACTTGCAATAGAAGCATTCACACTACAATTCATAAATGATGAAGTACATCTATTTTGAATAGTTTTTTCTATCCATGATGAAGTACATCTATTTTGAATAGTTTTTTGTTTCTGTTTCCTTTTGGATTTATGATTATAATGAATCTCGGGACATGGAAAAATCATTTTTTTTAAGTTATGCTTGTTTCTAATTTCCCTTTCAAGCCTTGTTGAGGTTGGGAACTAACCCTAGAATCCATATGCAACTAACGAGTAGTACCGCACCATGCACCATGACTAAATTTCTATTTTTTGAATGATTTTTATTTCCATGTAGTCACGAGAATCTCTTAGAAAGGGACAATAATACAAACTATTCATTTATCCATAAAGAGAATAACAAGATGCAGTGTTTTTATAATTGTTCACTTAACAATGATGTGCATGGAAATTCTCTACCAATAGAGTCTCATTAAGGTATTTTTGACGAACCTATTAATCTAGATTATTTTTTTGATATTTTGAAATCATGGTTTGACTTTTTAAGTCTGTTAATGATGAATATTTGTATAGATTTGGGACCCAATATCAATGATAAAATCCCATAATGAAAAATCTATTATTTACCCAAAATATTAGTTCTACAAAATTTGTATATTTAAATATATTGTATATATAAAAAAATATAATATTTTTAGCTGTCATAAACTTTTTTGTAGGCCACTCTGATCTTAGACAATTTGCTTGATCAAAATATTTATTAAGGATTTGGGTGAATGGATCTCTGTGGGAGAGCTTGATCCCATCTCATGTGGGCTTCCTATATAGATCAACAACAGGTTTTGTGTTACCTTTGGGCTTGTGATGGCCAGAAAAAAATATTTTGTGGTAAGGTAACAAGCATTGCTTCTATTGTTTTTAGGTATATTCCATCGGTTGAGAAACTACTTCTATTGTTTTTAGATATGCTCCATCAATTGATGCTTCTCAAAGGAATTCTTCAGAATTTTCTTTTACACCGTTGTTTTACAGACTCCTCTAAAAGACATTAATTGGTATATCAATGACTAAAAAAAAATGCCTTGATTTGTAGATTGAATGAACTATACATTCGGTTGTCTATGGTCATAATCTACACCTATTGTAGATTGACAATTCCATTCTTAATATGAGTTGAATTTTCATCTCAAACAAACCCTTAGAATATCCGTGACGGAAAAAATGTTAAGAAAGAAAAATTTCCTAAAGAACCTTAAAAATATTTAAAGTAGGGTAGCCAATTACATTTTCATGTTAAGATGGCTCGAGGAATTAGGATTCCGTGGGGTAACCACTAATGTATTGGACAATATGACCATATGTTTTAATGGTGTTAATGAGCCATAATTTTCATGGTTTTCGTGTTAAATGTTTGTGCAAGATATGGGATTCGTTGTAGTGAGAAAATGATGTGTTCTTTAAATTTTGTCCATGTGGTGGCATTTGATTTTTCATATTGTTTATACCCTACATTAGTATTATTTCTCTGCAACAATAATCTTAGTATACTTTTTTTTCTTTCAAATATCCATAATAACCTTAACATATGGGTTGGTAATTGAGAAATGAATGTGGTGTTTATTATGGTGTGGAAAATCAACTATATGAGCCTTTCCTAGTAAACTAAAATGCCTGTGCATGGTAAACTAAAATGAAAATTTCTTGTAAAATTCTTGAAAACACTTATCGTGCATTCACTAGAGAAAATAAATAACCATTATGAATATTTATCACCTGCTTCACCCGCGTTTATTTTTACCAAACCTGAGTTATTTGCGGGTTCTCCAATGTTGCACTATCATTGTACACAATAACTAGGCGATTGGCATCCCTGTCCAGGATTACATGCATTGCAGCTAGGCGAGTGCAATGGAGTTTGGATTTTGGTTTATCCCTAGTGGGCTTACAGACGAATACCACACTCTTTCTACCCTAGCATAATAAAATTTCTATAAACAAATCAGGACTTTGTTTTCTTAACCTAGCAGGCTGGCACTTTAGCATATCACACATCCCCTTCATGCAAAGTACGCGGCTTATACATCATCTGCAAACAAACTAGGTGCTTTCTGGTAGTGGTCCTCTGTCCATCTCTGCCTTGGACCCCATACTTTTTAAATCATATTTGGTGTGAATTGGTAGATTGTTCGAGAACTCACTCGTGCCGCATATCCCATTCGTCTTGTCTTCTCACACAACTCTTTGATCTGATGGGTCAATTGAGATATGTCTTTCGGTTGACCCATATGCAAGCATGCTTAATGAAACTACATTGGACTAAATCACTCTGCTCACTGTGTTTGCCAGGGACTTGTCTCGTGTACACAATATTCCATTTCTAGTACGAAAGGAATTTTGTTTTCCCCTCATATATCATCTCAGAACCATAGCAAATAAGTTGTTTTTTTTTTCCATAAATTTTTATGAGTACAAAGTGATCGATTTTGTTAATAAATTTACTTGGGGTTGTTTTGAATCGGGCTACACCACATTTATTTTAAATTATATTAAAAAAAAAAAAGTCTTCGTAGTGCTCATCACATTATGGAATAAATGAATATGTTTCTTGAATTATCATATTTATCAAATAAATCTATCAAGAAATGACATTAAGATGACTCAATTCAAACTTATGAGAAACATGACTTGTTTTCACTTTTCTGGGCGTACGTAACAATCATGTAGAATTTTGGTATGGTAGATTCAATTTCTTTGACACTCATATTTGTGAATATTATTTATTCAATAGATCCGTCCCTTGATACATAGTGACATCCTCCACACCCATAATAGCTTCATCAGAAGAGCAATTTGAAGATAGATTTATCAAATATGCATCGACTCATAAATTTTTTGTTATTTCTTTCATTAATTTTCAGTGGATTCGTGTTTGTGCACGGGCACTAGAATGCTTCAGATGAAAAAAATGTCACAAACGAGATCCTATGAAGGATATGCCATGGAATCCACGTCCCAACACAAGCCCATATCAGTTGGTCACATGCACACTCAATATTTACAAACGATAATCGTTATAACGAGATCACATCAAATCCACCTAATGATCATAGAACCAATGTAGGATCAAAAGACAAAGGCACATACACTAGAATTTGTTCCTATCCCAGGAGTAGGCAATTGATCTACAGGGTTTTCCTATATTCTATTCTATAGACGTAGATGGCAATAATAAAAAATTCGCAGAGATAGTTCCAAACATTCAAACATGATAGCAATATAGAAAAATATTATGTCACCGTGCAGGAATATATGAATTCATATCGGTTATATACTATCCATCATTAATAATACTTTATCGTATGTCTAGCACATACCTATGTAATAAATGGCCAGAGGTTGTAACTTACATATATGCTGTTCTGGATATGTTTTCCATGTTTTCCAAGGGTTGATTGCGTGAACCTCGAAGTTGGCAATGACATTTTTTTTTTTCTGTTTGGGTATCATTTTAGGCTCGATATGTAACTTCATAAGTTTATGTATTCACAACTCCGGGTGAAAGATATATTATTATAATCAACAAGATATTCCCTCTACTTTGAATTTTTTTTTTTTTCATCCAGCTCCCACCAAGATTGGAATGTAGTGTGGGGACTTTGTAGTTTTTGAGATTTCTTAATATATACTACTTTGTTTCCATCGATGGTAGTATCCAGTAGACATAATTGTTTACATTGTGTATAGTTTTAAGTTGTTATTTCCCAACTCTATCAACTCTATATGAGGTTGAAACTTAAAATCGTGCAAATAAAATAGATGCAATCCAAATTACTCAAAAAAACAGAAATAATAAAGCACATCAAATCAAATAGATGCNNNNTTTTTTTTTTTTTTTTTTAATAGCAAAGCATAAAATGGTTATGTTTATCTATGATGGTGTGTACATAGATTGTAAGAAAGAACATGAACATTCTAGTATTGGAGCATATAGATTCTAAATAAGAACACATAATGGTTTCTATTCTCAATGTAAATATCAAGAGTAGATATGTGGTATATGTTTAAATGCACAACCCTAGGTGTTGGCCTATACGATCTTAAGCCTTTGATAGAACTTGAACCTTTTACAACCTTTGTACTATGAGAATTCAGAGGAACAATACTTATAACGATGTTTGAATTGGTTTCCACTATAACATGGAAGTCAACATGGAAGCCAACCCATATGAAGGTGTTGAGTAACCGCAACTTGGAATCCATGCATAGGGAAGTGGTAGCCTTACTAGTCAAAAACATATTTGACAAATAACAAAATACACTCATAATCTTAAACCACAATCTCTCCTCATAGAAATCTACAAACTACCACTTTAAATTACCATCTTCTCATCAAAAGATACAACCTACCACTTTAAATTACCACTTCCTTATGGTAGGGGCTTGTTGTTTTGTAGCTCCCTTTGTTAAAATTGTTTTCTCACTGAAATCTTACTTCCACATCTTATATAAAAGTTTAACCAAAATCTTACTTATGTATCTTATCTAAAATTTTAACTAAAATCTTACTTCCACATATTTTCTGAATGTTTGCATTGAACCATTTAAGGCCTTGGAATATTCTTAATTAAAGGTGCTAGCATGAATCATATATCCAAATAAGGTCATCTAACTAAATGTCATTCATCCACTTGATATTCTAGATTAGACATGGGAAAATGGGTCTACTATAGAGATGCATAGTATCACAACCTTGTCCTAGTTAAAAGCAATGGTTATGTTTTCCTTGTTTGTGTTGGAGTCTTGTGGCTACAACATAAAAAAAAAAAAAAAATCTTGTTTCATTTTCTAGGTCATAATGTGCCTTCAGGGTTACTAGCGATCCAACTCTTGTTGATCAACCTATATTTTTTTCTCCAACTCAAGTATCACCTACACACAGTTATGCCTAATTTCATGTTCTTTTTGCAACATGTCACTTGGCCCTCCAATTGGATTTTTTACGTAGGTCTTGCTCTATCACCCTACCTCATGGACATAACTATTATAATTGGATGCCATCACACTAGTTTCAATGATCTAAAAGTTGAGTAGCTTATTGAAGAGGAAGAAAACCTTCTATTACACTAGGATTCATGGGAGGTTCATTGTACATATTTCTCACATCCATTTTCTTTTATAGTTGTTGCCAAACATTCACGAGGATAAAATAAGGGAAGACAAATCTCATTTTTCTCCATGAGAGGAAATAAATCATCGAGTAAAGATATCATTGCCCACCAATTTTCAATGAATTTGGGTTGTTTCATTTTTGGCACAAGTGTCAATGCACCATTTCATCATGTACAATAGAGAGATCCCATAGTGCTTCATAAGTAAAATTTATTTGAAACATTGAATTCCATTAGCTCACCAATTTTGGGAAAATTCTGGGAATTTTATTTTTTGGTTTATTCATGAATCCCCTCCTCCTGGCCCCAAAGGATTTTTAAACTTCTTGGAGAGGTTTTGATTATGGTAGAGCCATGGAAATGACCTATCAAAACCATGTATTTCATATCTGAAGATATGTTTATGTGGGTAATACTCCAGTGGCTTATTTTGAATCCTTCTCACAATCATTTATATTGTAGTTGGTCCGGGGATCCTTCAAGTGAAATGAATGAGTTGCAATCAATCTTCGACATTTCTTTGAGATTAGATATTATGTCAAGCATTGTGTGAATCCTCTAGGAATCTATGACCATTATGTGACTTAGTGGAAAAATCATTGAGCTTGTCTGTTGTTTGTAGCTTTCATATTAACCCTCTCTTTGTGATGTGAAAATATAGGAAAGATTAGGAGTCACATGGAGATAATTGTGGAAACAAGAGATAATCCCAAATAATCATGTTATTTATACCATTAATTTTCCTCTCAAAGAGATTGATTTGATTCCTTGGAGTAGTGAATTTAACTTGGAGAGTCTTGGGTGATCCAAGGAATGAGTAGAACACCACATGGTTTAAGAGAAAGTGAGTGGGAAATATGCATATCATTGTAGGTGACTATTTTAATGTTTAATGGATTTCATATATTCAATTTATGGTTTGTGCAAGTTTGGAGAACTCACAAAAAATAGTGTAATCCCCCATGGTTGCTAGGAATTTCTTTAGTGTAAAGTTCCACTTGTTTGATGTGATTGATATCTAGGATGATTTTATTCATCTTTCATGATCTTGAATATTTGATTAGAAAATTTAATTGGCTTCCCATTCCTTTCAATTAATTGACATGATTTATATTTAATTAATGGTTGATGCAATGATCTTTGTTGTGCATGAATAAATTTGTGTGAGTAGAGGATTCTTTGTAGTGTTAATAAGAAAATCATTGAGGATATCATTTCCCTACTCCTATTTTTCAATCACATTCATCCCATTTATATATTTCTTGTTACCATCATTTAAATGTATTCCCACCATTTAATCAAAGCATAAAAATTTATTGAGTTATTTTTCATTTTAATTACTAGTTATGGTTAGCCATGTAATTTTTTTTAATCATCTTGGGAGTTGAGGTATACTCTTATCATTTTCCCATTTCATTATTTCAATACTTGTTGAATGTTTGAGAGAGGAGCCAATTGTCACTATCTTGATAGTGACTTTCTCATGTGCATATTTGATGATTAAGGGGATTTAAGAACCGAAGAAGAGGAAGGATATAAAGAATGGAATAATTTATTCCATGAGATTTGAAACTTTCCCAAATTAAGAGAGGATCCATTGAACCATGATTCATACCCAAAGGACAATTAAGTGAAGAAGACATCAATTGTTTCTTCTATCCAAGCAACTCATGCAAGGACAATGCAATTTTCAGTGAATGCAAATACATGAATGCTCAATTAAGTAAAGTATGTTAAGAGTATGCAAGCCAAGAAAGAGTAGATAGTGATAAGTAGAAATATTTCCTTTAAATAGTCAAAGACCACATTTCAGTTTATAAGTAATCCTACTATAAGAAAATGTGTTGTAATAAAATGTTATCCTTGGAAACTAACTTAAATATTCAAAGTGGGAAAAGGAAAAAATGTAAATGAGTTGGAGATTTTGGAGGCTCAAGAGACTCATTATGGTATATGAAGATATAGGATAATGGAAGGCCAAAATCTAAGAATTTAGTTATAAATAGAACCATTTCCATCAAGCAAAAGGGGTCTCTTTTTTAGCATTGGAAGATATCTTCATATGTTAATAAAGTGACTACTATTAGAATGTTGCTTCATATGTTTGGATTCTATGTTTGTATTTTTGGAACAATAGGTTCATCACAAAATAGTCAACTAGAGGAGTTGATTGAGTAGTCAATCAATCAATCAATGGGGTGTTTGATTAGTCAGTGAAGTTGACCATGGCATTCAATTGGTGTACAGATCAAGAAAAAATTCGAGTTCATTACACAACCTAGCTAATCAAAGTGGACTCCATGTTCTCCTCACATCAAGAGATTTAGTTACACATTAGCACTATATATAGATGGTAGTATGGTTTGATCTATTTTGGAATCATTTTGGTTCTTTGTGTTTCCTATTATCTAAAGAGCTATGTTCACTTGTACTTAAGTGTTGTGATGGTGTCTTTAGACACCACTTCTTCTTGGAATATTTAGCTCCTTGATCTAAATAACTCATTGATCTCCAACATGGTATCATATCTATTGGTTTGTGACAAATCCCATTGTCTACAATTATTTTAGAGGCTATTGGTTGTGTGCACTCGTGATGAGTCAAATCTATCTATTAGATTGACTTAGTGTTTCAACTTGAAAACTAAATCAATATTTAGGTATATAGATCAAGAGAATGAGTTCCAAGCAATAACATGTGGTTTTGAATCTCCAATATTATGGTGAGTGGGCACAAGATATGGAAATGTTACTGAAGAATAAGGTGCTTTGGTAGTTTATAAACATTGCAGTTCTAGATACAAAGGATGATTAACAAACGTTTACCATGAATGGGAACGAGGACAAGGTTGTAGAATTTATAATGATTTGTATCTCTATGGATATGTGATTCCATACAACTGGTATCGATTGCTTCAATGAATTCTGGAAGAAGATAAGACTCTCTTTGATAAGACCAATAAAGTTAAGTGATGGAAAATGAGAAAGATTTGATCTCTCTTGATCCTCTCTCTTTTGAAAAAAATGAAGATTATTTGGATCATGTGAAGGAGCTTCAATTTAAATTATGTGAAAGTGGAGAAAGTTTTTCAAAGAAAAGTGGCCATGTCATAAAAATGATCCTAATGAATTTGAAGACAACTTATGATGTATTATAGTCTACATTCCATGCTAGTTGGGATTCTAGAAAAAAAACATGATTCCTTTTATTTTACCATTATTTTGTTTACGAACATGAGTAGCTAGTTTTTTCTAAGTTGTTTGTGCTACAAGGCACAAAACACCCAGAAAGGAAGCCACTAACTTGGGAACGTCTACCTTATCTTTCATTGCAACTTCTAGGCCACAACATTAACACAAGCATATAAAATATGAGAGATCATAGGAAGCAATGGTTGTAAGTTTGATTCAACCTCAATCACCTCCTAAAGTAAAGAAGAGGGATATTGCTTCCTTTTATTCAATATATATTGGGTCAAATTCTTTATTTGGGAGAATTTGTCGAACAATAGTTGGTTTTCTCTATTAAATCTCTTCGAATATGACATTTTTTCTTATGAAGAGATTTTATATTACGAGATTGAATAACCAATAGGACTTTGATTTCCTACCATTTTCAAGAAAGAGACATAGAATGTTTTTCCCAATATAGGTTAATCATGACAAGTAAGTTGGAAGGACAATTTCTCTAACGAAGAACCCTACAAGTGCCTTTACTAGCCCATAGTGAAGAGAGAATGAAGAACCCCATTAAGAAGAAGAAGTTGTTATGCTTTCTTTGCTTGCTTGTTGAAATTTCTCATAGCCCTCATAGCTTTCTCACTCATAGCTCTACTTGATGGCTAGGTTGTCAAAATATCATGTGTAGATCTAGTTTCTATCTTGCCATCTAATATTTATTCCCCTCAATTTATCAACTCTTATCTCATGGATGACCCACCCATATTTTTCCAATGATGAATAGGAACATTTCCCATAATCACCATGTAGACCGATATCAAGGTCTCCATAGATAAGGTATCAAACCATTTCTCATAATTAACTAATAAAAAAAAATCCAATATATCAATTATAGGTTTTTTAAAGACTAATACCACCCTTGTGGGATTTCCTTCAAGATGTTAATGGAAGTTGCAAGTATTTGGAAGGTATGACAATCTCTTCTCCTCCTCCTCCTCTTTTCCTTCACACCCTTTAGATAGTGGTGGGGGAGCATTTATTGAGTGGTGCGTCCTCAGAATCAAAATCCATGGATGGATCATATGATGAAGATTGATCAAACATTTTCTATATGGATTGGCATTAGAATTGTGGACACATTCTTTACAATTCCTCACATCATGTTTCCTATGGCTCCTCTCTCCACCTTTCCAATTGTGTTATGGGGTTCTATTTCCTTTGGAAAAGTAAAATTCATTGTCTATATTACAGTGAAAATAATATCATGGCAATCCATAATGTTTCCACACCTTTTGCAAATTTTACTTATTTAATTAACCTAGAATTTGATGTCTATAAAAATGGGAAATGGTATGACCACATCCTCCGCCATACATCCATCAATAAGGCTAGAGGGACTAATAACAACACTCACTAATAAAGAACCCATCTATTCTGAATATATCATAGTTTCGTTAATGACATGTTTATTCCAAATATAATGTAGTTTCATCCGTGATCTCATCTCTCTAATAAACTATAGAGCCAAATTAGAGGAGTACTATGCTTATCACTTAATGTATAGTTTATTATGCTTCATCTTGATCACCCAATGTGACATATTCTAGTCAAACTTATGCTTAGGGAAATTACAACTATCATAAACTTAATCATTCCGATGAAGACATTACCCTATCATATACTATACACCTAAAGTGTTGTTAGTTTCTTAAGACTTAGGATACTTCCTTAGCATGCTTTTACTTAGGGTAAATTTAATAAGCAATGCTAATTACCTACCTTGACATGGTTAATAATGTATTGTGGATTACATAAAAGTTTGTTTGGCATTGTCAAATGTGAAAGAACCTAGTTTACTCTGTACTATTTATTAGTATGGTCATAAATAGGGCATATGTCATTCAAAATAAATCAATGAGATGTGTTATGATGACTTTGCATATTAAACAATTCCAGGCCTTACATCACTTAAGCCTATTATTCAATTATAGTGAAACCTATCATTTTAATCTTTGACCCCTTGTAGTGACTTTTCATATTAAAAAAGTTAAGGCCTTAAGTAGCCTTTGCATATTACTCTTCCTACATAACTACCTTTTGCATAGTATTTACTTGTAATCCTCAACTATTATAGTCAGATCTTGAGGAAATGTTAATAAGTTTTACCTAGATTTATGCATAGTGGATTTGTCATCAAGGCTCACTCCTAGCAGTTTTTATGCAAAGCTACTTCATCTTTAACTGGAACATGAGAAACAACATTTGTGTCGTTGTAACTCCAGTCTTCTCAGAATAGTTTTCTGTAGTGAATGGGCTTGGTGTGTTGATAACGAGGGTCGACCTCGCTATGTCATTTAATTACACATCCATCTAGCATGAAATGATATTTTGGTGATGATTAAAGGAAAATTATGTGTGTTCCCAATTATGTCATTTCATTATGTAGTACCCCTAGGCGAAATCCCAATTGAAATGTAATTAAAGATATGCACATAGGCTAGCGAGGCAAGAACTTTTTGGGCCAATGAGCCTATTTTGTATTATGTAATTTCAATCTGAATTTAATAGAAAAACACAACTGCATGAAGACCATCCTGACAAGAAAGAGTATGGGGGGATAAAATCCACTAGATGGGAAAGGGGGCTAAGGATCTAGGAATGGAGCTAATCCATGGGGCTTTAACCAAGGAAATATTAATAAAATATTTCTAACAAAGGAAAAAAGGAATGAACATGATTTTTTCCTAATTCTTTGGAAAAATGGAAAACGAATCACTAAGTGGGTTCAAAAGAGAGTTTAGGAGATGAAAAGTGTCAACCCAAGTGCATGCAAATAAAATAGCAACCATAGTCCATTTTCTAGATTTTCATTTAATCATTCAACCATGTTGTCCTACTCTCTATCATCGGTACCTTCCCCTGTTTCTACAGTACGCATTTGATGCCATCGCCATTTTGCTTGAGGATGCTTGAAGTGAGATTTGGTTGGGAATTAAAATGAAGAAATGGGTTGCCATGCCCATGTGCATTTCTCTCTATGTGAGAGAATTTTTTTTGAAGAAGAGGTTTGCCAGTCCCATGTCATTCTCTCCAGGTGAGAGAATTGTCAAGAATTTGATTCCCAATGTGCCAAGCTATAGTTACAGGGCTCTGAGACTTCATGTCTGACCTATTTTTGAAGTGCTTGAAGGGAAGTGGGGCACCTGAAGGACTATTGAGCAGAGAAGGGGCACACTTCCTGGGGTGAGAAAAGCGTGTGGGGAATGAGGGACTGTAGATTGGATCTTAAACTTGTCATCTAAACTGGAATATTGTTGTTGCTAAGAGACCTTACCTAGATAGGATTTCCTTTCCCAAGTGGAGTTTAAGCCCCTGCTCGGGGGTGACCTGTTGCTGAGATATAAGCAAAAGAGTCTAAGTATGGGAGGAAAGTCAAAGGTATGCATGAATTCGGTGGCTATTTATATCAGATAAGTGGTTCACCTTGTATTTGTCGAAATTCCTATATGAATAATTATGTATTCCTATTAATGGATATCTATTTTGTTATTTATATTCAATATGTTATTGTTAAACTTATACATGGACTATATTTATATATTCTCTATCATTGGTATTTACTATTGAAATTACCCTTGATTTCTTTGTTGTTAGATTTGCACAGGAGCTGGCAATTATATGTTTCGGTCTTGAGTAATGGCTTTTGGATTGATACTTTTGTATATTTGTTGCCAAAAACGATTAGGACTGTAGAATCTAGGCATGAGCAGAGTCTATGTAATCAGTACGTGTTTTGTATCATGTTTACTTACATATAAGTTCCCATGTAATATACTTATGGTTGAGATATTTTATAATCCTGATTGTATGCAAAGTATTCCATATAATATATGGGTTTCATAGATGTTAATTAGCGAAACCTTTCACATATCGGATTGATTACACTTGGTCCTTGTATGGACAAATCGCTAGAAGTAATTTTCCCATGTAAACGATGAGGTATGAGAGCCTTATCTATTAGAGAAGGATTGCAGATAATCCTCAAGGCTTGATAAGCCTTAGAAATTAACCAAGGGAGAGTCGAAAATGTTTAAGTCCTAAAGTGGATTATTAAAACTATGAAATCTCGTGCTTTTCCTAGAAGGAATCATAGTTGTTGATTTCGACACAACAAATTAATCTTGGTCATTGGTCGAGGTACCTCATGTATGAGAGATTGCCTAAGGGTATAGATCATTACAATCATTGGATCCATCAGAGATTGGATCCAAATGATATCAACTATTTATCATGGAGGGTGCCATCAGATTAGCTCATGGTTAGGTCGAGATGAGACTTCAAATTGATCGGAGCCATCGATACATCGGAGAAATATTCAAAGTGATTGTGATTGTTCATCGTAGTGGATCCTTCGAGTTAGTTTGGTCAGCTGGAATGAAAATACTCTGAAGGGAATATTCTGAGGAGTAATCCTGGTTTTCAATCGGGCACAACTGAATCTTGACTGTAGATCTTGGTGGGTCTCATTTGGACGAGGTCGGGAGGAAGGTGACATCACACTGACAGGGTTGACGTCATCCAACCAATACGTAGAGGACAAGTTTTAGCACCTCGTAGGATGTGCAAGTGGTAAACGATGACATGTATGCCACATCAGTCCATGTGTGGAGTCCACATGTCAGGTGGTTATTGCACCATGTGGCAATGTGTTATGGAACTTTCGGGGTGAGAAGTGACATGGCCCGAGTTCCGTGTGTCAAGACAGGTGGTGGAGTTAGGTAGGGCCACATGTCCTGAGTGCCTCCTTGAATTACATGTAGGGCTATGTGTAAGAGAGGCTAGGAGGGGAGTTGATTGTTTCAGAGTACCACTCTGAAAGGCTTCAGGGTATGACAATGAAAGGAGATCTGGTCATTTCTCGGAGTGTGTGCATGAAGAATGACAATCGTTGATTTAATGTGGATGCCACAAAGGTGTGTTCAAAGGTAGAAGGTAGATTGTTAACCCTCGTGCTATTTAGAACCTCGACGTGGACTAGGACATTGATTTATCGACCTCTAGGACTATTGGATATGGTAGTATGTACGTCGTTGGACTAGGGTAACTTCGACAATATAGAAGGTCTCCAAACAGATTGAATTCGTTGATCTTGAAGGAAAATCCGATGATAACCGAAGAGACAAGTGTCATCTACCACATTAGCGGCCACGTCCGTGCCACGTGTACCAGGGTGCCATGTGGTATTAAGGTGGAATTGAGGGTAGAAGGATTGGAAATTTTGAAAGGTTGTAACTTTTGATCCAAAGCTTCATTGTGAGAAAAATTACATTTGTTTGAAATCTCTCGAAAAGAAAAAATATTATACGATCTCTAATTGAGAAACAAAATAATTGGAAAAATCGAAATTTTGACACCCTGTCATCCTAAATGAGAAATAGGGGGTCAAGTGACGTTGCAATCGCTGATAGTTTTAGTCCTATAACTAAATAAAAATTTCAAAAAGGGATGCCAAATTTTTGCAGCACATTTGAAGGAAGCTCCTAAGGAAAAGGTTCCAAACATTGAGGACTATGGATTCCTAAAATAATTTGAAGAACTGTTTAAATAAATTCCTGGGTTACCACCCAAAAGGGATATTGATTTTTCAATTAATCTAATGCTTGGATCAACCCCTGTATCCAAGGCTCCTTACAATATGAGTATACCCGAGTTGAAGGAACTACAAATGCAATTGGAGAAACTTATGGAGAAAGGGTATATACATCCAAGTGTATCACCCCGTGGTGCACCGGTGGTTTTTGTAAAAAAGAAGGATGGAACCTTAATACTTTGCATTGATTTCAGGTAGCTAAATAAAATAACCGTAAATAAAAAATATCCTTTTCCAAGGATAGATGACCTCCTTAATCAGTTGAAAGATGCAAAGACATTTTCCAAGATTTATCTCGGATCTGTCTATCATCAAGTGAGAATTAAAGAAGAAGATATTAGTAATACTTACTCCAGAGCAAGGTATGGTCACTATGAGTTCACAATAGTTCCATTTGGATTTTTGAATGCACCATTTGTCTTCATGTGTTTGATGAATGTTTTTTTTAGAGAATATTTGGATACGTTTGTCATTGTCTTCATGGATGACATTATTATTTATTACAAATATGAATAAGAGAACGAGAAACATTTGAGAAGGGTGCTCCAAGTATTGAGAGAGAATCAAATTTATGCCAGGTTGAGTAAATGATCTGTCTACAAGATTCATTATTTGGGCCATATCATATCAAAGGAAGGGATTGCAATAGATCCAGAAACGATAAAATCCATCAAAGGATGGCTTGCACCAAGAAATGTCTCCGAGGTGAGGTCCTTCATGGTACTTGCAAGTTAATATGGGATGTTAATTGAATGGTTTTATAGAATTTCACACCCAATCACATCTCTACGGAATAAGGGTGTGAAATTTGAATGGATACTTGAGTGTGAAAGAAGCGTTCAACACTTGAAAACATTACTGACAAGTGCACCCATATTAAAAATTGTTGATCTTAATGAATATTTTATTGTATGTACAAATGCATGCAAAGAAGGGCTTGGTGACATCCTTAGTCAAAATGGCCATGTGGTGTGTTATAAATCAAGGAAGTTGAAAGAACATGAGAGGTTATATGCCACTCGTGATATGGAGCTAGCAACTATTTTGCATGCCTTGAATATGTGGCGACCCTACCTTATGGGTAGAAAAATTGAATTGAGAAAATATCACTATGGTCTGAGATATTTATTCGGGAAACCAACCCTAAATGCACGACAATCATATGGCTATAATTCCTCAACGAATACGAATTTGATATCAAACACATCAAAGGTAAAGAGAAAAACGTGGATGATGCACTCAACAAAAGGGTACATGAAATACATATTGCAGCCATTAGCACGTGCAAGTCTAATTAAAATAATAGAATTTTAGAGGCTGCAAAATCAGATCATATGTATTTGGAACTAAAGAGAAAATTACAACAAGGTAAAATGCAAAAGAAAAAGAGAATTATGAACTGAGGGAAGATGAACTCCTCATGTTCAAAGGCATAATTTATGTTCCATATGACTAGGAGTTGAAAAAACTACTATTA
Organism: Picea engelmannii; assembly: GCA_009831015.1. Classification (NCBI taxonomy): domain Eukaryota; kingdom Viridiplantae; phylum Streptophyta; class Pinopsida; order Pinales; family Pinaceae; genus Picea; species Picea engelmannii. The sequence goes on along the minus strand of ML785509.1, from coordinate 158,950 downwards.
ATAAAAATGCATAAAGTGCCTTATGATGGGAACCCAAGCTATTAGAAGACCATTGCAGTTGCTAAAAAGCAATACTATTGGTTGGGTATGAAAAGGAGATTGCAGATTTCATTGCTAGGTGTCTTGAATGTCAAAAAGTCAAGGTTGAACACAGACACCTAGTTGGTTTGCTACAACCCTTTCCCATCCCTGAGTGGAAATGGGAATTTGTAACCATGGACTTTATTACTAAGTTGCCTAGGACCACCAAACAACATGATTCAATTATGGTAGTTGTGGACAATCTTACCAAATCTTCCCATTTTATTCTTGTAAAGTTAACTCACAAGGCATCCAATGTTTCTTATATCTACTTAAAGGAAGTAGCCAGACTTCATGGTATACCAAAAATGATTATGTCTGATAGAGACCCCAAGTTCACAATGAATTTTTGCAAGGGGTTATTCAAAGTATTAGGAACATATTTAAATTTCAGCACAACTTATCACCTTGAGTTAGATGGGAAAACAAAGAGATTCAATCATGTAATAGAGGACATGCTGAGAATGTATGTCATGGACAAGCCCTCAAAATGGGAGTATTTGTTTACACCTAGTTGAGTTTGCTTATAACAATGGGTACCAAGCATCTATAAAGATGAGTCTATTTGAGGCACTTTACGAAAGAAGATGAAACACACCATTAAGATGGGACAACCTAGCTGATAGGAAAATAGTTGGCCCAAATTTACTTAGAGATATGGAGGAGAAAAGGTGAAGATAAAACAAAATTTGAAAGTTTCCCAAGATAGGAAGAAATTTTATGTTGATAAACATAGAACTCCCAGAGAATTCGCAGTGGGTGATCATATATTTTTGAAAGTTAAAGCAAGGTGAAGTTCCCTAAGGTTGAAGTGATCATATGTTTTGCATAGTGCTTGCATTAAAGTTGAAATTTCTTATTGAAGTCATGCATGGATAGGCCAATGAATACATGTTTATAATAATCAAAATCCCCATCTTTGAAGTTGTTTGACTCTTGATCATAATCTTATGCATGTTAAAAAGAGCTCATTGGAAATGTGAGCTCAACTTGAACCTTGTTTGGAAGACCACTAAATATGAACAATTGAAATTTGAGTCCTTGTTCCATGGCCTATTTATACTTAGTTTGGAGAAGCTTGATCGATCTTATAGGGTTACAACACTATTGCATTATACTTTTGTGATTCAATGTAAATTCTTATAAGCAAGAAATATTTGTAATATCAATCACATAACATGCTAAATGGTAAATTTTAATGTAAATTACAAGCTTGAGAATTAAAAGCAATATTTTGCATATTCATAACAAGCATGATCAAACCATGCCAAACAAAACCATTGCACACAAATTTATGGACTCAATTCAAATTTAAGGAGGGGTTACACAATGAAATTGAAATGAATATTGAAATTAATATTGAAATTGAATATTTGCATTCTATGCATTGCTCCATTTTCATGCTTGAGGATTTTTAGGTAAAACTGATTTGTTGTTCTTGCTTGAAATCTGAAATTTCCACTTTCTCTTTTCAAGGATAAAAAGACAATTTTGTCACTCATTCCAAGAGTGATGACAAATAAAGTTTAAATTTGAATCTTTAGCTCTTTTTTGGGCTTGTTTCTAAATTAAATTTTCATCTCTCTTTTAAGGCCTGCTTGACATGGATTTTCAGTTTTCATGCTCAAGCTTGAAATTTGCATTTTCAGCCCTCATGAGAAAAACAAAGATTTTCATAACAATAACACTTACAAATTAGATTTTTAGCCCTCATGTACTTGTGTAAAAAGTCAAATTTTAGCATGCTTAACTCTTGTTTTTGAATCAAGGATTGCTCTCTCATCCATGGTAATTTTTAGCCACGTGTCTTTGCTTGAAGAATGATTCCAATGTACTTTTTTATGCTAGCAAATATGAATTTTGTTCCACATAGTGTTGTTTTATGAGATCAAAGGTAAAAAAGGTAAGTTGATTTTATTTGGAGGAAAAAAACATTTTTTTCAACTCATTTAAACTTGTTTCTTCCAAAAACTATGAGAATGACCCCAAAAAGCCAAATAAAGCCATTGCACACACAATAAAAATTAGTTTTCAAATTATTATACAACAAGGGAGATTTCATACTTATCTAAATTCATGGATGAAACATGAATCGAATCATTCATTGATTGATTATGAGAGGATTAAAATGAAATGAAGCAATAAAAGCATACTTTTTTTGTGCATGAGTTCATAGTGTTATATGTCTCAATGGTTAAATTCAAAAGTTTATGTTGAATGCAATATTCAACTCAAAAGATAATGTTGATCCCTTTTGTCATTGCATAGAAAATCACTCATTAGTTTTAAACGGTAAGATTCATGGAACGTTGATGATTGATTTGAAGAAAGTGTAGTAATATTCACATATTTGAATTCACTTATTCTCAAAGAAAAATTCGTGTTCATATACTTTTAAGTGATTCATTAAATTTTAACAATGAATTTTTTTCCTGTGACTATGTCACCATTCATGCACACTTCATCCAAGAAGCCAAGCATTGAGCCTTGTGAATAATGTTAAACTCATTGTGGGTTTGGAAAACATTGTTTTTCCATGAAATTGGGGCCATACAAAATGTTAAACTCATCCTGAAAGCATTCCCAAAAATTTTTGGTCGATGGGAAACTGATAAAAACACTCTTTTTGTGCAGGGTGTGTGGACTTTTGATAAGAATTCACTTGCAAGAATAGATGTTGTGGCCATTTTCATTGTCTTTTAATCAAATCCAGTATGAATATTTACACCAAAGCTTTTATCTTCTGGTCCAATGTTCTCACCAAAGATATTTTTTCTATTGTCTAGATTCTGCCATGCCACATGTAAAAGTTAATAGATGTCTTCAGAAAATGGAGATATATTTGGCTGAGTGGAGGAGCTAAAAATTACTTCAATAGATGTACTCAATGTTTATGTCAGGAAATTGAGAGACAAAGGGATTGAGTAGATGAGATAGATATACCAGGTGGCATTCAATTATAAGCAACCTATTGATAGTTTTGAGTCTAGTTTGATCATATTGTTGCTTGGGAAGGTAGGAACGTCCTTCAAAACATGAACAGTCCAAGTGAACATAAAAATTACTCCTGATGTAGAAATAGAGGCATAATATACATATTAAATTCTTTCTTTTATTGGCACATCTATTTGTGGTAACTCATATCGTTAAGTTATTTCTACTTGTAACTTTAGGTTTTCCCCAAGTAAACTATGGTATTTTGATCAAATAATCAAAGTTCTGACTGAGGTATGGTTCACTTCATACTGTGAATAATTCTATTCACCATTTCATTATCAATTATGTTAGTTTTATAATGTTCAAAAACCTATACCAACACAACCCAAGGCTTAATTATGTTATGTTTGCCTCCATCACATGAAGTTTTACTATGTTTATATTGTCAAGGGTGTTTTTAGTGAAAGATTTCTTTTGGCATATTTTGTGTTGATTTCTTCTTATACTACTCATGTTCAAGCCTCTAACATACTTTTTCTAACAACAATGACCTTCATTTCCTAGTTTAAGAAATTCTTGTTTACAACAAATTTGTATACTAGTTCTATCCATACAAATATAATACTAGTGCCAGATATATGTTTGATAATCCGAATTTGAAGCTTGACTGAGTCTTTTGTTACTGGTAAACCAAATTAAACATTTTCAAGGAATGGACTAAAACTTTCTTTGTGTTCTTCAAATGTTGGGCCAAGTATAAAGAAGTCATTTGATCACTCTTAATTGACAAACCTTTTTAGATAGACAATCTCCAACTTACCAATTATTCAAACAAGGGTTTCTTACTAAATGTTTCCCTAGGGTAGTTTTTTTTAACCTTGAAGGATCTAAGAATAACTTTATATTTGACCTTTCCTCTATGTATATCCCAAAACCCCAATCTTCTATTTCAACCTTTTTGTGATATATGTCAAGTAGAAATTTAGAAGGATGTTAATGTAGAGGTTTCTTGGGATAAATTGAACACATGGATACAAGTACTGATCCTATGACAACATCAATAACGCACAAGTGGGTGACAGAAAACAAATTGCAAGCAAACTTGAAACAAATGTTGGATAGGGGTTTGTTTCTAAGTAATACAACTTACAATGCATTTGCAAGGAAGATGAAGGAAGGGAAAGTAGTTTGTAGTTATTTCCCAATATGTTTTATAGAGTATCTCATAGACCAGTCACTAGTTATTGCCAAATATATTTTCTAGAATATCTCATAGACCAACACTTCTATGATTAAAATTTACTTGAGAATAGATTAAGTGTTGACTACAAAATATTGGAAAATACTTTCCTTCAAACTACAAAAGGTTTGCACTCAGTTTGTTGAACTACAGATCTTACAAAAACCATTACAAAGATTTTAGAGTTGCTAATTAAATGGTGAATAAGGTATTCTCACATTTTTTGAATATTGTCCAATAGAGAGGATGAGAAATGATTATTGAATATGATTACATATAAGGGTTTGAATTCTTCTCATTTTCCATATACCATTCTAATTGGTGGACATTGCAAAGAATATATACAAAGGAAAACTATGATTCTCAACAAACTGTTGAAACAACAACAAATTCATTTTGATATCAATTACACAATATTTATTGGTGGGTGTTGTGATGAATGTAAGTCGATAGAGGCTTTCATTTATTCAAGAAAATCGTGGATAAGAGCATCACTCTATATCTCGACACCCACAATGTGCTAATTTGTGCTCACTAGAATCAAAGAATTGTTGCATAAGCCTTTGAATTGAATTTTACTACTTCATCTACTATGGGTAGGTGGTATCCATGGATAATCTACTAAAGCCCCTACTCATGGTAGTGTATAATAACCGATAGAGGGGAAGCAACATAATTTTCTTCTAGCTTGTATAATGATGCTATAGGTTATGCATATAGTACTTTATATGGTCACTCTGCTACATACGCCTTTGTAGCCTTTGCATTTGGTGATGGTTGTGGTAGATAAGATGGAACAAGCTGAGATTCTTTAGGTACTAATACCAAAACTAGGTCTTGATCGAATGCTAACTGCACTTAGAAAAAATGTGTGTCTCATGTGATATTAGTAAGAAAGGGGGGTTTGGTCAGCTGACAAGAGTTCTTCTTATGAATTTTCCACTTAAGAGAGGCACAAGTGTGATTGGTAAATATATTGGTTTTTTTGTTGGAATGGCCATCTCATTGTCGCTTCTAACCAACCTTTATAACCAACTTGTCAATTCATCTTGGAAATTTATGCTTATCACAGATGTAATAACGAAAACCAAGAATCCCGTCGACCCTAAAATAAATTTCTCCATTACGAAAAAAAAGAATCCCCTCGACCCTGACATTAATTTCTTCATTATTCTTAATAAGGGGATAGAAAGGGTGATATTGTTTGAATGATGGGCCAGGGAACAATTTATTTATTTGGAAAAAAAAACCTTGACCCCTCGTGGTGGTGGCTTCTCCTATCAAACCCTTTTACCTATACATGGATCAGGGAAAGGGGAAATGTAAAGTAAGTGTGATTGTGAAAGCAAAATAAATTGTGGCAGCCAAAACCATACTGGTGTGTCTCAAACTTTATGAAGCAGTGCTGCTTACTAGGAAAAATCCATCATGTAGACCACTACTCCATGTATTTTGTAAGGTTGGTTCTTAAAGAAGGTTGATTTACTTATCCAAGTGGTTGTTTGGGCCATTTTGGATTAAATCCATGAATTTTGTGGTTTTGGGTAAAAAAAAAGTTCACAATTTTCATGATGTTTCT
>ML785509.1:140905-153024 GCA_009831015.1 Picea engelmannii | reverse complement strand
TGAACACTCAATTATGATTTTGGAGTAAAAAGTTATGACCCCAACAAATTGACCATCACACATCCAACTTGTTGCACCTCATGGCCTCCCATTCTAGTCTTTTTATTTATGATTTACATAGTGATAAATAGGGGCATGAACCTCTTGTAATAAGTTGGAGAACAGTAGTAGATTCACATTTGTTTTGAAAGATTGCTACCTATGTACACAACTCTTTTAATAATTTATTCATATTATTACGTCATATTTTTATCTATATAAGTTTTATTTGAATTTTTATTTGAATTTAAATTTTATATTATTTGGGACACACATCATACATCTACCTCCATACTAGGTTGTAGAGTGTGCCTTTCAAGGAAATAAGGTTTGTGATTTTTGCAATATTGTGTGTATTTCTAAAATTTACTTTTGCTTCACATCTCTTATAGAACATGTTAAGATATGTGTTTTAATGTGTTTTCCACCAAATTTCTTTTAAATATAGATCATTGGCTTTCAAAGGGACAAACAAAAAAGGTATTAGTTCCCTTCAGTGTTACTTATAGGCCTAGGATGATAAACAAAATAAATTGGGTTGTATATAAAAAAACAAAAGAACCTTTGAATTAGATGTTAGAGGTTGGATTTGTGCCTAAGTGCAATCAATAATTCTTTGGAGTAGAGCTAAATAGTATTTATGGCACTTCCAAGAAGGATAATGTAATTTTGGCCAGTTCATTTGAATATAAATGCAGGATGATAAACTTTTTATTTGATAGGAGAATGAAGATAGGTGGATGTGATTTCCATCATGTTGGTGAGAAATTCATGTTTCCAAGTTAGTTTAAATATATGGAATTAAAGTCACAATAAGAGGATATTTGTATGATGGGAGCAAGATAATCTCATCTGTCGTACCATTAAACCTGCATGGATTTAAGCAATGGGGATATGACCAACCATGAGAGAGTTGTACTGACACTATGACATCAACATCATAGCATGACCAACCTAGGAATATAATGTTGGTGTTATTGTTTGACCCATATGTGAGAAGGTACACCCTATAGGTGTATAGCATATGGGCCGACATAAAACCTGTATCTTGGAGGGCATCGAGGATGAGATTTACTCTCGGGTTATATGATGAATCCCCTTAAAATAATCTCCTTTGGTTGAATCTTGTCTTTTGATCATATCCCCCCCAAAAATGATATAAAATACCACTTTCAGATAAGCTCAACTCTTAGCATGTTTCATAAGTCATTATAGGAACTTACTACAATCAAATTCTTACAATATCTACTGATATGAGTGTCCTTTCTTTCTAGAGAACCAAGAGGATTCTTTCCATTCAAAATACATGTCACTTAGTATAGTAAACTTGTGAATGAATGTGGATACTTGAGCTATTTCATTGGAGAGAAAGCTTGAGTTCCCTTCCCATATTCTTTATGTAGTTTGAATCAAATGCTTACATCTGTTAGCACATGTACATTTAAAAAAAAAATTGCAATTTGGCCGAGATATTGAGAAATTTTTTTTAATTGATTTCTTTGGGTATTTGACAAAATGTGGCTTTGGGAAGCATTTTCTAAGTTTGTGGAAATATAAAAAAAATTGCTTTATAGTCAATTTATCCCTGGGTCTTCTTATGATTACAAATGTATGAATTTTTGTCTTTTAGCCAAAAATGTGTTCTCAGGCTTATAACAAGGTCATATGTTCTGTTCAGGATTATAATAGGGTCATATGTTCAAGAATGCTAGTGCAAGTTTAATTCATTCATCAAATCCTGACACATTGACCAAGCGCCAAGTCTCGTTCAAGCATAAGCTACGACCAAGGGAGAAGCCAACGAAGGGGTTTTCTAGTTGCAAAATGCACCAAATAGAATTGGGAACAAGGGTTTCAAATGCTAGATGTACATTGAAAATGCCTATTCAAACCCTCATATGTCCATGCAGTTTTTCTCACATATCGAGCAGCAAGGTTGAGACCATTTATAGGTGCTAATCTCATTGAAGGGAAATCAAGTGTTAAATGTATCGCATGGGAACAAGATAGGAAGGGAATAGTTTTCATGGCATTGTGGAAACAAGCAACAAAATTGTTGCAACAAAGTTCTACCTAGTATTCATTTTTTTATTTTTTTTTTCAGGGATTGAATCCATAGCCCAAGAGATACTATACCTCCTTGCCAGCAAACCTAGAAAAAACTACCTCAATCATCTAAACCTAGCCATTAGTTCAAAAACAATCTTTCTATCAGAGATCAAGTCTCAGAAAGAGCCCTCTCTAGATTGGAAGGGCTAGCTTCCAGTCTTAAAGTTGGTTTGTAGGTTACCTTTGTAGATTGTTTCTTCAACCCAATATTTTACTTAGTGATAACAACATCATTGGTGAATATCCAGGCTTAGGAGTAAGATATATTGCACAATGATTACTCCAAGGAAGGTTGCCAATAATTTATATAAGATATTCCAGAAGGATACTAATTATCATATTTAATTTAGAATAGGTTTCATTCTCATTACTATTGGTCTTTATATAAAGAGAAAGAGAAAGCAATGGGTTCTTCAAATCAAAGGAATAAATCAAATAAAGTGGTATAAAAACCCTCCCTACACCAATAATTAAAAGGATGAGTTGTAGAGTTCACTCATAGGATAGAAGGTAGATTCTTTGAACAATAAAAAAGACAAGCTCATATTTGACATGAGTATTATGCAATTTATTTATCTCCCATTTAGTGGCAGTTTCTTGATTCACCATGACTGTATAAAATGGAAATCTATTCTAGACAAGATAGTCGTGTAAAAAATTCCATTGTTTGTATTTTCCATGAATTATCATCGAGGTTAGAAAGTTTCAATTATTGTAACTTATGATTATCCTCATTAAAGTTTTCCTTGATTAGTGTATGGTTCTATTACCCAAGGAAAGTCCGGTAGCATTATCAAAATGTACTCTTAACATACTCTAGGTCGCATATTCTAAATAATCATTTTGAAGGGAAAGTGGTAGATGGGGGGTCTTCTAATGGTTTGATATATTCAATATTGATTTTCTACATCTTAGTAATTTCTTATATCATCGTCATTTAACTTAAATTTGACTATTGGTCCAACTTGAGCAGGACCAAAGTGTTGAACTTATACATGAGATATTTTAACATTATTTGTTATTAAGGTAATCCAAATGTGTTTATTCCCATCATTGAATAAACTGGTCATTGGCTTAGGTATGATGGAGGAATAGTATATTTATTACAATAGATACAATTTGGGTAAATCCATTGATGTACAATATAGAATTGGTTACTAGAGAAATTGTCCAAGTCCTATGGAAAGACAATAACATACACATTTGGTCTTGGCTTCTTAATTACATTTCATGCTTCAATTTGTTTTCATGCACCATTGATGAAACTTTTACTTGAAGTCATCCCCTCTTGGGGATAACCCTTGGTGACCTATATAGCCTTGCATCTTTCAATAGATCCACATGTGTTATACTTTTCCCACTCACACTAACATCCCGGAAGATTTCTTCTTGTAGGTAATGGGGTCAATCACGAAGTATGATTCTTCATCAACGTCTCAAACTCACCAACCATAGTTGTGTTTCACTCTTCAACATCTATCCCACTAAAATCCCTTTGACACACTCATTGGATATTTACTACTAGTAAAGAAAATGTCTCTCTCTTATTGCTTGGATGTTGAAAGATACTCTAGATTTTGTTGGAAAGGAAACAAAATACCAACTTTTGTAGCTCAAATGGATGAAGTCCTGGAAATTTTTTTATACAAGATGTGTGGTGCATTTGACCATGTTATTTAGTTCTTGATTAATATTCCTATTCTTTTTCATAACTGTAAATTTGTTCCTTTTTCTCTTTTATGTCTTGTAATCAACTGATTTTTTAAGGAAATCACCCATGTGACTAGAATAGTGGTCGAGGTTCAATTCATTCATTATTGTTAGATTCCTTAATAATGCGCAATATTGTTCAATTTATTCATCTTGGAAAGAATTTAGACAATTCCACAACTAAAATTTCGTTGTAGTAATAAATAATATGCAAGTTTTGCTAGGGTCAGTGAGTGTGAGTATAGGAAGCCATTTTTTCAGGATATTGATGGGACACATAATGTCACATCATGCAACATCACATGATGACTTTTGGAATCACTTACATCTACATTTTTCCCATTTGGAGTACAATCACACACATGGACAAGGATTTTAAGACTTTGTCTTGTGAAATTAGACTTGACATCACTAGATACACATTTTGGTCAGTTTGTGCAAAAATCTTAGTTTAGGTACTTACCTACACCTAATGTGTAGGAAAATCCTTCCCATACATTTTCCCACGTGAACCTTGAGTGTAGGAAACTTGTATATGACATTTTGGATGAGTGATGTGTGAAAGTTACTTGAAGGTGTGAGCCTAAAATCACTGAAGCACATGGTGAGAATATCTCTAACCAGTTTCCCTGAATAATGAAGAAAATTGATCGAAATAATTACAAGTGTCGTGCCCTACCTTCTCTTGAATAGAAGTGAATTGGATATGGATAAGGTGAAATAAGATATGATAATTTTATTATTCTCCAACAAATGACCATTAATAGGTCGAAGGGACTACTAGGTACATCATAATCAATCCACAAGTGGGAGTGCAAATCCAACACCTATGAAAGTAGATATAATCTATGAGATCTAATACCTAGGAACTAACTAAAGTCTATCATCCAATAAGGAGATAAAAAGAAAAAAGAGGTCTAGTTAAGAGCACGAGAACTTGGAAGAATGTCTCAATTGAAGATGTTTTGAGAGGGTGCTTATGGTCTCATCCAATAAATCTTGGATGCAATCAATGCCAAATTTAAGGTCTAAGTTTATACCCACTAGAAGATTGTATGGTCTCATTTGTATCCAATAGTTAAAACTTATGCTCAATGGGTGTTTTTGTTCCCTATAGTTCTAAGGCCTAATCTATGACCAACATTTATTACAAAGTTATGTGTCCTTTAACTTTTTTATAAGCTAACAAAAATATAAGGGGTAAAAGTGACCTCTATTCCTTGGAAAGGGGTTCTTTTTGGGTGCAAATGGATTATTAGAGAGGAAGTCATGCATGGAATGTGACCTATCAATATCCTTATACTTTTGGAGTTATTCATTAATAGAATTATATGCACTCCTATTTAGGAACATCCTATGATGAACTTGTTTGAAGGGATAAACACATATGAACATTATGGTGAAATATCATCAAAACTTATAGAGGGATATGCAAGTGTACAATGAAAACCTTGACAAACATAACCCCTAATGCTTGCAACGTTGTAGGATGGAAAAGTTATGTTTCTTTTTCCAAATATGTAAAGTGATTATATTACAATTTAATTAATACATTTTCTTATTATTATATATGGTTTTATACTTTATCAAAAAAATCACCAAAACTTTACAAGGTTTTATAATTGAGTGAAAGATTAGCCAAAATTTTACAAGATTTTATTATTCAGTGAAAAATTCACCAAAATTTTACAAAATAATAAAGAATTAGCAAAAACATTATATATACATATTATATTAATTATATTAATGATAAAATAACCTTTAAATTTTTCTATGTATTATGGGGATTCATCCATTTATTATATATATAAATTTAGGGGTTATTAAAATCACCACTAACCAAGTCCCATTACATCTGATAGTGCAGTCCCATTACATCGGATAGTGCAGATATCTCAGAAATAGTGAAAAAGCAACCCTGAATGAAATCTCATCACGTCCAATACCAAAAGAGGATTTCCAGGGCTGACGCTCTTTTGTGCAGATACAAAATAAATTGATCCTCCTACAGGGACAAACCCTCGAGAGTGGTGTAAACGACCTCCAACAATTAGATCTATGCAAATCTAAAAAAATGCCCCGACACTTGCAAATCTCCAGATCAAATCGCTGTAAATTGTGATGGCGTCAACTACCAAAAAAAAAAAGAAAAGACCATATCACTTCTTAGCTCTCCGGTTGTAAAAACACGTGAGACTGAGCAATTAAATAGCCCATATATGCACAAACTCCACAACATTTTCTCAGAATGCTGCAAAAGTGTTGGCTTCAAAGATGCAGTGACTCCATACACAACTGTGAAATCGGCTTTCCAATCACCCAAATAATTTTTGTTTTCATATAAAAATCACTCTTACAAGGCAAGAGAAAACAGTAACACGTTTTCCTGCATAGCCAGATGAAGGGTGGTGAATACAGCCCTTGGGAACTGGCGGAGGGATCTGAACCCACCTCCTCTGGATAAAGATTAGAAAGATCTCAGATAAAGAACGAGAAGGGGCTTGCATTGTTTCTCTGATACCATGAAGGAGTTAAGAACTCATGAGGATGGCACTGCAACACCACACTACAAAAGAGAGAGTGAATGATCGAAACTAGAACTATATATTTAATTAACTAGATCTATATATTTAATTAACAAAGAAGGAGGTTTATTTGTACAATGGAATTGGCCCAATGATAGTTATCATAGCTGGGAAGATAAGAGCTACTACGTGAGCTTACAACTCACTCTGCATTGGAACTCTAACAGTTGGTAGTGTCCTTGGAAGCCACTTGCCATCTTCTTTTCGTTGACATAATTCCACAAGGCAGATTGCTTCCTACAAGTATGCAGTGGATCCTAAGGGGTAAGTGAAATGGTGTCAAGATCAATGAAGATTTTCACATAGGAGGAAGTTCGTTTTAGCAGAAGGATGAATCTTGAGAGGCAATAATCCATGTTGTTCATCCTCTTCTTCACAATGAGGCCATTTTAAGCAGCCTACTACCCAAGAAGTGGGACAATGGGCATGGATTTGGTGTTTTGGAATATTTGATTGAGTTGTAGTTGGGCATGGAGTTGGTGTCTTGAAAGATTTGATGGAGTTGTAGAACATCTTTGAGAAAAGGTTGGAGACTTTTTGTTTGTTCAACAAAATCAAAATGGTATAGAACACTAATGTGGATGAAATGGATTTTTTTCTCACTAAAATCTTATTTCCACTTCTTATCTAAAAGTTTAACTAAAATCTTAGATTTACATCTTATCTAAAAGTTTAACTAAAGTCTTACTTCCACTTCTTTTTCTTTTCTGAAAGTTTGCATTGAACAGTTTAAGGCCTTAGACTATTCTTAATCAAAAGTGCTAGCATGAATTAGATATCTAGCTAAAGTCCTTCCAAAAGGCAGTAACTCAACCAAATATAAAGACATTCTGAGGTGAATCCCCAATACATTGGAAATGATGATTAACCAGACTTTCATGGATCCGCAAAATATCTTTTTTATTAATCCGAACAATGCAAGTTTCTTATTATCACACTTTATGTCATGTCAGATTGAAACCAGAAGTTATAGATTATTGTTTGTTTGCTCTGTTTATGGTATCATCGAATATGACAAGTTGTAAGGCTCTCTTGTATTTCTTTGTATTACGTGAAAGAATTGCATGTAATCGGCCCTTCGAGGTGTGTATGATAATGCATGATTGTTGTAGAAAGTATTATGAGAATACAATCATGGTTTAAGAAAATTAATGGGATCTTAGCATAATAGCAGGTTTTGTTTCGTTATTGTTGACGTCTAAGTGATTCGGCACTTATTTTCACTGTTATCATCGATTACTATTGACATTTGAAATGATCACGAAGGCAAAATTAGATCGCTGTGTGTTAATGATATGAAGATTGTTTTTTAAACGTTCCACGTTCTTATATATTCATGGTATAAACGGTGGGATCAAATTTAAATAACTAAAATTGAATTAACATTCTGTATTAAAGAAAAATCATAACCGATATTAAAATTTCTTTAAATTGAACCATTTTGACATTAAAACAATTTGGTATATCATTCCATCATAAAATTTAAGCCTTTAACCAAGTTCCAAAATGGGCTTCTCTTTAAACTAATTATGAGGTAAGTTTTTTCATTTCTTCACTCTTATGACCGCATAATATGACTTTATTCTTCATTTATTTTTCTTAAAATAAATAAGTTTATCCATTCTTACTTTTTGCTTTTGATTTTTTAAAGAATTAATTTTTTTAGAATAAGAATAATACATTATTATAGTTATATGGTCTTTTTATTAAATGATAATGCACTTTATAAGTCATAAACATGTATCCTTCTTCGTAAATAAGTTTTGATTTATTTTTTATAATAAAAATTCTTTAAAAATAAAAATAATGTATTATTATAATTTTATGTTTTTTAAGATTAAATTAAAATAGTAAAATAATATATTTCATAATTCATAACCTATGTTGCATGAGTTTTTGGAAAGTGGGAAAGTTAGGAAAATGGATACTAGTAAAAGTTTCTTCCAAATTTACACGAAACTTGAAATTGAAAGCAACAATAATATATATTAAAAAAATATAACAAATATTTTAGATTACAATGTATCTAAATAATGATAAAACAACAACTACAATATCTAAATTATTATTTAATTTGTATTAATAATTATATGAATATATTTAATACAATATTGAAAGTTTAACATCCATAAAAATTTGATTAAAAAATGAAAAACAAAATTGAAAAATACATATATAAAGGTTTAACATCTTTTAAAAATGAAACTTTACATATATAAACTTCAAACATCTTTGTAAATTTGAAACATTATTCTTGTTTTGATTGGAAAAAGCTAAGTAGTGTTATTTTTATAATATGGAAATACAATAAAAGTCAATGCTATTGTTGGTTGATAGCAACAATAAACTGAAGAAAATGCTTGTCATGGATAGGGTATTGATTTATTCCACTTTCATGTTTAGTCTGGGTTAAACACACATGCATTAGATTTTTTTCATATCCACATCTATAAAATGAGTAGTATTAATATTTTTTACTTCAATAATTTTTAAAATAATATTTAGTGTAGTTTAGTCTTTGTTGTATAGTGGTATTTTAAATAAATATAATGAAAATATTTGTAATAAATTATGTATTTGTAATAATTGAATAAAAATATTTACATTTTAATTTAATAGAATTTTAATTTAAATCTCTCTATTTAGGATACTAGTTCCCAAGCTTCAATTTTTTTGATGTTGAAGCTCCCAAAAAACTCCAAGTTCCCAAAATAGTTCTATTGAGGAGGTTCCCTATTAGTTCTCAAGCTCCCGAAACTTTGGAAACAAGTTTCAGAGATGTTAAAAATGTCAAAAGTTGTTCTCGTACAACTATGCTCATAACTCATAAATATGTTTATCATTTTCTATAGATAATCTTTGATTTATTTTTAAAAATATTTACATTATTATAGTTGCATGTGCCTTTTTGATTAAATAATAAAGTAATATAGTTCATAATTCATCAACATGTTTATCCTTCTCCATATATATAAGTTTTGTTTTTTATCTATTATCTTAGATATGCTTTTTATAAGTTTTATTTTTATTCTTTTGAAATAAGAATAATACATTATCGTAGTTGTGTATGACATTTTGATTAAATGGGAAAGTAGTGTACATCATAATTCATAAACATGTTTATGAATTATAGATAAGTTGTTCTTTATTTTATAGATTATTTCACTTATGTTTTTTATAAGTTTTGGTTTTTATAAATTATTTGGTTTATTTTTGAAAATAATAAAATAAATTTATAAATATACAAATAATTTATTTTATATAATTAAAATAAGGGTAAATTTTAAGAAAAAACAAAGTGTTAGAAATAATGTTAAGCCTTTAACAAAACTTTGACCATTGGTTAGTGGTGATATGGTTGTAAGGTAGTTACAATGAGTTGTACTATTATTGTACAATTGTTGTGCATATTAATTGACTTGGATTGATGCCTTTTCATCCTGTCTTCTTTATTTTTTTAGTTATTTGATTTTCTTGATTTATCTTTATTGCTCCTCATTCTATCATGTGGTATCACAGCGTGTAGATGATCTTACGGGCATGGTGGTTTACTAGAGAGAAAGTCTGGCGTTGATTGCTATAGTGATTGAATAGCTTATTAAAGCCATGGTGAAGAGAAATTGAAGATCCCAAAGGGAAAGCAGAATTAGTTGAGGAGAAATCAATTTCTAAGTGCAGTCCAAAGGAACAATGACCTCAATGAAGATTTGATTTGTTCTGAGCAAAGATAATCGACTCTCAATAATGGTAATATTAACCCTCAATCTGGGAATTCATCTCTGGTAATTAATCCCTGGAAGAAGTCAATACAATTTGTAATCTTGATCTGTAATTATGTTAAATTTTTACCAACCCTACATGAATCAAACAAACATGCAAACCAAATACTAGTTGTTTCTAAAACTATTGCCATGCAGCAACCATAAGCAAATGCAGTCTCCATTCATTAAAGAGCTTGAGTCATGCAAACCCTAAGCATCTAACCTGTAAGAAATACATCGCTATCTTCTTGTTCTCGTCGAATCTGGTGAAGCCTCCAACCTGTGATTTATGGAGAAGGGGAGTGATTGCTCGCGACCTTAGCGTTTATTTTTTTTGCAGAGTAAGTGGATCGAACTGTGGTGCCTCTTCCTCTAATCAGTCGATCTCTGTGTATGTCCAAAATCCTTGATAGCTAACGACCTCATCAGAGTGGTACCTACCTCCAATCCGACTTCATTGTAAACCTTTGAAACCCTACCTTCGAGTGTTTCTGACCTGCAACTTGCAGTCTCCATTTGCTCGCAGTATCTGCTGCCTTCGAGCTTGTTGTTTGTACATTGACTCAGCCTATATTGCAATATGCTATAGATTAGGAGGAAATACGACTTTGGTGTTTAACAATAGAGGTTCACAATTTCTCCATGCACCCATGTTGGAGAAATGTATATGTAAAGGAAGGAAAACGAATGTGCAACCAACATTTTGTTGTTTGAAATAAGGAAATTATTGTTTGAAAGAAGGACAACACGTTTTTGTTGTTTGAAAGAACCAAGAGCGACATGAAAATAAGAGCGATCTAAATCTTTGACCTACAAAAAGAAGAGAGATCGAAGGACGACTGGAATTCAATTCAAACATTGGTGAAACCCTAAATTTTGTTTATTCAAAGGTGATGTTTTCTTTAAAAAAAAAAATTTGTATATAATTGTAATTATAATGAAAGCAAAGTGAGGATAGTGGATACTTTGTCAAAGGGATTATAACTTGTTTTTGTTTTAATATAAGGAGTTATATGCATTTTGAAAGGGAGCTCTATGCATTTCATAAGGGAGTTAAAAGGGTATCATTATATTGTTCTTACTAGAGGATAAAAACGTTATAAGGACATCATCTTGTAAAAGGATTCATAAGGAATTATAAGGAATATTTTGGAAGTTATAAGTGATCCAATATATTTAATAAATTAAATTTTTGTATAAGTGTGTGGATACAACAAGGTTTATGATAATTTTTTAATTCTTAATTATTGCAAACATGTTTGCTTTGTAAGTGGATTTTTTTTTAATGATGATTAGAAGATAGATCTTGAGGCTATTGGTAAGGAACATGTATAGGATATTGTTCATGATCAGTATGGTGACGATGATGCAGATGTTGGTTCATTTAAGTATGATCAATATGGTTATGAAGTTGTTGAGACTGTTGATGTTGCTACAGATCTTGCAGATTTGTATGATCATGATGATTAGTCAGATAATGAACATATACAATGCAAAAATTGTCACCAGATTGGCCATGATCAGTGGAAGTGTTTTGATTTTCACCCATGTATTTTTTGTGGGAATACTAATCACCTCTCAGTAAGGTATCAGAAGATCAAGAAAATTCGATGGAAACATATTCATTTTGAATGGTTAGGGAATTAGCGTTGGAGTTTGGAAGCTAATTTATTGGAGTGGTCTTATTGACGGGTTCATACACAGGTACAACCATACTTGATTGGAGATATTTCTACAGTTGACAAACATGATTTTTTTATAGGATTGGATGATACAGGGCATGATAAGGGCCCACTTGATGTAGTATTCTGAGTTGAAGATAAAGTTTCCAGAATCTGCTTGAAGACCGCTTGATTACCCTTTTCCACTTTCAAGGGGGTTATATCTCATTATATAGACTTCTCACTTTTTAGTT
>ML785509.1:123258-135161 GCA_009831015.1 Picea engelmannii | reverse complement strand
CGATCTCGAAAAACCTTCATTTGGACCCTCAAAATGGCCCCGGAAGTTAAAACCTGCTAAAAATAGTAAATTGCCAAAATGGCCAGAAAACTGTTTTGAGCCATTTGGAAAAGGTGGGTGGCCATCGATATCCACCTGGATCATCCATAGAAAAAGGAATTAATTCATATCACTGAAGAAGATTATATTTCGATATTCTAAGGAATTATATGCAGAGTTCGCCGGCTACACTAGAATGGCCATAAGAAAGCAACGGTTTTTTGGAAAAACACTAAACATGTTTGCACGAGAAGATTAAAATTTTCACTGGTCAAGGCCATAGTATAGTCATCCCTCCTGCTAAACCATTGGTACTTACCATTAGCAATTCATAGTTTCTCTAGAATTTTATCATGACTGAGGACGTAGATACCTCATCACATTTGTCTCTTGCAACATGAGAATAGTGGGTGTTTCCTAGGCTATCATGTTGTGTGCCTAAAGCTTTTCCATAATTGACCAATAGTGTCGTTGTCTCCTCTGGTTTCTAATTTTATGTTTTCCTTCCTCTTTCATTATCCTCAAATTATGTTTTCTTTCGAGCCTTCAATGGATTTTGTTTTACCCCTAGATTACCTTGAGATATGGGGCTATGTGATCTATTACCTACCTTTGTTTTCCCTTTGAGCAAGTCATGTTGCAAATTCCTTAGTTGCAAATGTGTAATCCTAGAGAGGAGTTTCTCTCCATGACATTCTATGAGGTATGGCTCTGATTTATCTATGTATTTCCCCAAGTCATTTATTATTGAAGCTAGTAATTCATCCCCCCAACAATGAAGACAAAGGAGAGGAAGACAAACCCATATTGGAACTACCAATGATACATCAACCTCAAGGTCAAAGTCTAGTGACCACCTAATGGCGTACCCTCCTTGCAATCCAAAGAAATATGATCACTTATAAACATGAGATCCTATATTGACTCGGGGGATGTTCACAATCAAGTAAATTGTCCAATCGAGTTTCATTTTTCTAGAGCCAATGCCTTGAGGTGAGTAGAAAATGGAGAAAATGGAACTTTGTTAATATTCTTAAATTTTTTAACAAAAAATGAAGTTATCTTAGGTTTGGTCGCATTCAAGATCAAAGTAAATAGGGCCTAAAATTCCATGGATTTAAGGGAGGGAGGAGGGGGGTTCACCCCCTGGGTCATGAAGACAACAACAAAGGAATCAAACTATGTTTAAAAAAGGTTTAGAAGATACACCCTTTTTTCTAAATATTATCTATGAAATTGATTGTAAAATGAAGAGTGTATCTCCATGAACTCTATTAACATTAAGGGATAGTAAATAGTGTAACTGTTTTAAATTATTTTACAATTTAAATATTTTCTCCATGACCTCTATAAATATTAAGAAATAGTAAATAATGTAATTATTTTTAAATTAATTTATAACTTAAACATTTTCTTTTAACTTTATAAAATTGATGAAAAAAATTAATATCATAATTAAAGAATTCATTATATACTTATTTATCTCACTAATATGTAAATTATATATGTTTAATTATTTTTAAATATAATAATACATAATAAAATAATTATAAGGTTTCGGTCCACCAAATCTCTTTACAATCCGGTTCTATGACTCGTCTGGTTGAAGATAATGTGGGGCTCAAGGTTAATGTTATTGGGATATGACATCAGGATGCCAGTCCCCTTTTGGATCCGCTCCCTTGTATTGCTCATACAAGATCGATCCCCAAGAGAGGCTGATGTTGGAGGCATAAGATCATATGGATCTAGGATATCGCATGGATTTTTTGCGTACGATTGGAGGATGACGAGATATATTTTGGATTGGATGGCATGGGATACAAGGATATTTTTGTTTTAGATGAAGAATTCTACAGCATGTAGCGTTTAAAGAAGGCCACTAATCTGGCGCCCCTTGAATCGTTGGATCTGTATTTCAATTCAAATATCGAGGCCCATCGTTCCTCTCGAGGTCATGCCTTCAATGAGGTAGGTTTACGTTCTCTCACTACTCCCAAAGCTCTCATTCGAATGGGTTTTTGTTGAAGGAAAAAGTGGTAAGTTTGAGAGGTGATTCTTGTGAATCAGATTTACATGCAGGGAGGGTGGAGAAGAAATCCTCCCCTATAGATCTCAGTGAAGACGATTATTCCTCCCCCTCATCTAATGTAAATAAAGCAAGAAATCTCAAAAAAACAAAGTTTTGGAAAATTTGAAAGGAGCACAAAAGAATGGTGGTCGGGGATGACATTGGAGTGGGTGATATTTCTAGGTTTTTAGGAAAAACAGTCGTGGGCAAATTTGGGGAAAAATTGTTTCCCTGCTAGAAATTAAAGGTTGGTTAGAAAGAAAAATGGAAACCTGTGTTGGGATATTTATAAATCTTCCATACTTTGGCGAAAGGATGGCTCTATTTTTAGTTTCGTTCACAAGAGGATATGTCGAAAATCTCAAGTCGCTCACGGGGCTAGAGTCCTTCTAGCCTTCTGTTGAAAGAGTGGTCAATCTCTTTCGATCCCGCCCAAGGGGTTATGTCCCCTGCCAAGGTTTGGACCATTTTACCAAACCTACCTATTGTTTTCAGGCGCGAAGAGATTCTTCAAGAAATTGGTAATAGTATTGGAGTTTTTATGGGTCTCCAGTCAGGTTGGGACTCCAAAATAGACCAACGTTGGGCTTGGATCCAAATAGAGGTCAGCATGCGTGAGGCACCTTTTGATGAAATTGATTTAGTGTGGGGAGACTTATCGGTCTGCTAGAGGATCGATTATTGGCGCATAACCTTTCGGTGTTTTGGCTTTCATGTTGTTGGCCATCTGTAGGCCTAATGCAGTTAGTATACAACTGATTCTCTTCCTTTTACGATAGTATGGAAAATAAAATCCAATGAGGCTTATTTGGATCTGGATCTGGCAACTGCAGAAGAAGGAATGGACTCAAAGAGCCAAAAATTTCCTAGGTGAAGCCCACCAAAAGGAAACGTGAAAAAGTAGCCTACAAGCCGCACGGGTAAGAAATTCAATCTAAACTCTCGTGTTTTATTTAAGAATGAGGTATCCATAAAAAATAAATATCCTAAATTGAAAAATCTGGTGTGCTCCCCTCCCTCCCCCATTCCTCGATCTCCTTCCCCTTTTTGTGTTGATTCCCACTCCTCAAAATCACTTCCTGAGAAGGTTCTGTCACCCCATAATATTGTTTCTCCCTCTACTTGTATTTCTCCTGCCCATTCTATTTGTCCATCCTATTTGTCATTTGAGACGAGCCAGATTGTAGTTAATTCAAACTACTTGTTACGTTTTAAAGTCAGATATGGCTTAGTGTTGGAACAGTTAGGTGGTTTAGCCTAGGACCCATACCCTTGAAATCAAGTTGGGAGGAAGTCTAAAATTTCTATAGCTCAGTAACAAGCAGCTAAAGAAATTCAAAGTGGAAAAAAGTATACTATTCTTGGGGCCCTTAGAGCAGGTAAAACCCTCCCTAAGGTTCCAAAATGAAAATCCTCTCTTTCAACAAATGTGGAGTAGAGGGTGATCCTAAGATGTAAGCCCTCGAGAATTTATGCGCAGTGGTAAATCTGGATGTCCTGATGTTACAAGAAGCAATGTGCATCGACATTAAAGTAGATGAATATTGTAGGGCATGACTGAAAGGTTAGTTTTTCATCTTTTGTGACATAGATGGTTTATCAAGTGGCCTTTTAACTGCTTGTAGTCCCAATATTAAGGTGTTGAATTCGGTTTTCCTTCCTTCATGTATTATAATCCATGCTATGGATGGTTGACTCAATACCTATTTCAAAATTTGCAACATTTATGGTCCTTATGTTAATCGAGGCATGTTTTGGGACAATATTAGTTATTTGAATGAGTTCAATTCTAGAAATATAATCCTATGAGGGGACTTAACTTTCAGGTTATCATTTGTGGAAGTTTTCGGTCAAAACCCCTGCCAAGATCTGTTGGAATCCTACTTATCTAACTGGCTCGAGAAGCACAATCATTTTTACTTCCCTCTGAAGAAGCTTTCCCATACATGGTGCAATGGGCGGAAAGGGCCTGGCTTGGTAGCTAAAAGACTAGATTAGTTTTTTATTTTGTATTGCATGATTGAGAATCAGTGGGATATTTCCTCAAGAGTGGAAGTTGGGGGTCTCTCAGACCACTATCCAATTGTTTTGGATATATACAATTCATGATCTCAGAGATTTTTGCCAATGAAGTTTAACCATGAGTGGTCAAATGAAGACTCCTATGTTAAAATGATTAGAGAAGCACAGACTCCACTATTGGAAGGGGATGGTCATGCTTACATGAAACAATTTTCTTCAAACTTGGGTGCCATCAAAAGAAATATAATTAAATGGGAGAAAGAGCATAGGAAAAATAAATTGGCTGAAGTTGTGGAGTTGGAGGAAAACTTAAGGAGCCATATAACAAAAAAAGAATTTGTTATTTATCATAAGATGAAATTGCTCGTGTAAAGGACCCGTGCATCAAAAAACAAGATTTTCTAAGGAGAGAGGATTCTTTTTGGAGACAAAAAAGCAGATTTGTTTGGATTCAGGAAGCTGATAATAACGCAAAAAATTTCCATAGTTTCGTAAGATATCACTGAATGAGTAACACCATTTGGAAATTAAAAGTGCTAAGGAGGAGAAAGTATCTATTTTTGAATAGTCAGCACTATCTGGTAAATATTTTTTCTCTAATTTGTTTAAAGAACCGTCGGGCTTCCCTATAGCAGAGATTTTAAAAATAACCTCCCTTTTCCATAATCATATCTCACAGGAAATGAATGATGATCTACAAAGCGAGATCATAGAGAATGAATTCTTTCAAACTCTATTGTCTTTCCAAAGGTGAAAAATTATGGGTCCTAATGATTTAGTTGTGGAGTGTTATTTAGGTTTCTACGAGCTTATGAAAGGAGACCTCCTCAAGGTGGTTAATTGTTGGTTGTGGAGCTTGATTATCTTCCTAATTTAGAGGTTTGTTGCATCCGTGCTTGGACCCCATTCCCTAATGGGGGGTGTGGGGGGAATTCCCCCCTCAACAACTGCTGCCAGGGGGGGCGACAATTTTTGTATCCCCCCTTGGCGGGGGATTTAGGGGTAGCGCCCCTGAAAAAAAAAATTGGGAAAAAATTCCTTGTAAAATATTGTAATTTCGTAGTCAATCTGGACAATTCATTACAAGGTCACATATCTGAAAGTAGAAGTTATTTTTAGGGTTTTTTTCCCTAGAAGGAAACCCTCTCTTATGAGGGAATTGTATTGCGACTGTGGATTATTTTGAATATTGTATTCTGAGAGAAGATATTGTGAGAGAAAGAAGAGGAAGTTGCAGCAGGTGTGTTTTATGTTGTATCCCTTCATTTGATGGATAATAATAAAGGAAGGACCTGGAAATTTATCAGGTGGATGTAGCCCACACTGGGTGAACCACGTATATCTGTGTCTTTATTGTATTGTGTATCTTCTGTGTTTTATTTCCACATTTGTCTTATTTTATTGCTCTGCGATCTTGTTTTTCTAACATTAATGAGTCTAAAAGGAAAGGGAATGTGGGAATATTGTTGAACTCAACCCATATTTCTCTCATTCCTAAATCCTATTCTCCCTTCTCCTTTGAGGAATTCAATCCCCTTTCTTGTTGCAACCTTATTTATAAACTTATAGCCAAAATCCTATCCAACCATTTGAAGCCAATCTTCAGTAATTTCATTTATGAAGAACAATTTGGATTTCTTTTCAATCTTCAAATCGGCAATGCATTATCCTTAAATCAGGAAGCCCTTCATTCTATTAAGAAGAAAAAAAAATCCCCTCCTTCATTCTAAAACTGGACTTATCAAAATCCTTCGACATGGTCAATTTGACTTATTTAAGACTAATCTTGATTCAGTTGGGAATGAATCTTGAATCTATCAATTGGATAATGGACTGCCTTGAATCCTCCTCCTTTGCATTCCTAATCATTGGGTATCCTTACCATGCTTTTAGTTCATCAAGAGGCCTTAGGAAAGGGTGTCCTTTTTCACCCCTCTTGTTCCTACTTGTAGATGAAGGTTTAAGTCAATTGATAAAAAGGAAAGAAGTAAATGTCTCCTTCGTGGAGTCAAAATTAAAAAATAAAAAATATTGACCCATATCCTCTTTTTTGATGATGTAGTTTTGTTTGGTTCAAGAACAAGTTCGAAGATTCAATCTATAAAGAATATTTTAGAGAAATTATGTCGAGCCGCAAGAATGCAAGTGAATGTTGATAAGTCCACTATTCTAGTCAATAGACTATCTGAAGAGGTTTCTAATGAACTAATAGGAAGTCTTCCTTTCAAGCAAAGTGCTCTTGATGATGGAATCAAGTAGTTGGGTTTCACTTTAAAACCAAATGACTATGAATTGAGGGATTAGCTCTGGTTATATGTCAAAATTTAAAAAAAAAGGATAGGATTATGGGCACATCGTTGGCTATCAAGAGGGGGTAGATTGGTTATTTTGAACTTGGTGCTCAGCAGCATCTCGGTTTACTGGGTGTAAATAGCAAAAATTCCAAAAGGAATAACTCACAAAATTAGAAAAATATGCTTTCACTTCTTATGGGAAGGAAATTTGGAGAAGTGTCAAATCCCACTGGTTAAATGGTCTCATCTTGTTGATTTTTCATATGAGAATGAATATGTAAGATTCATTATTACAATGATGATTCTTTCATATATAGAGAACATATGGTGACCATCCATGAAAGGATGCATCTCTTGGATAATAAATAACTACTTATCGTCCAAGCATCAATACTCCAAACATCAAACATCAATACTCCCTCTCAATGAGAGAGACATTATTGATCATGCCAAAGATTGTCTCCGAAGTATACAAACTTCACCCTAGACTCATGACACTTTTCTGTTAGTCTTGGGAGATGTCTCTCTTCAACCTGAACTGAGGGGAAACTCTTACGTCTCTCCCTATGAGCCAATTGACTCTCTTTGATATCATACTCACTATGGGTCTGCATGTGATAGCATATAGCATCATGAGTCTTTATCATTACTTTTCAAATCACCATGACTAGGACAAAGACTACACCAAGGTCGTCCACCACAGGTACACCCCTACGATTGAATGTTAGCCTAATGCTAACTGACACATGGAAAGCACCTCAACCACCTCAAGTCCATATTATTCCTTGTCATTATCAAGGAAGGACTATGCTTGGGCCCATTTACCACAAGTACACCTTTGTGATAAATGTATACTATCTCCCTTGGTCTGCAGCCCCATCTAGGAGAAGGTCTGCTCGATGCTTACTCGGGGCATTGTAGCAAAAGGTCTATCACACATGGCACTCTCATGTGTACTTCTAGAGGCTACTCCCTCTAGAAACACTAGAGTCAACTCCCCATAGTGTGTGACGTTAAGGTAAACTCCCTTGACGTGTCCTCATGTGCTCTCCACAAGGGACATTGGGATATAATTCCAAAACCACTTATCCCTCTCAGATAAGTGTCCTCACAGATCAACTCAACTTAGTCATAGAGGAGTACGATCTATAATTCTAGAGGCTACTCCCTATAAAAACACTAGGGTTGACCCTCCATAGTGTGTGACATCAATGTCAACTCCCTTAACGTGTCCTCATGTTCTCTCCACAAGGGACGTTGGGATATAAGCCCAAATCCACTTATCCCTCTTAGATAAGTGTCCTCATATATCAAATCAACTCAATCATAGAGGAGTACGATCTGGAGAATGTCTCAGAAAGTTGCAAGAATTAACACTCCCTCTCAGGGAGGGAGGCATTATCTGCCATGCCAGGTTTGTCACGGAAGTACTCGAACTTCATCCTGGTAAGAGGTTTGGTAAGAACATCAACAACCTGATCATCTGTCGGAAGTTATTGCACCAGTGTTGCCTTCCTCTTCACCATGTCTTGGATGTAATGGTACTTTATATCAATGTGTTTCGATTTGTCATGAAACACTGGATTCTCTAAGAGCTTCACACAGCTCTAGTTATCACAATCAATAATAGTGGAATCCAACAGATGTCCAAAAAAATATGCAAGGATCTTGTGAAGCCACATTCCTTCGCATATTGCCACACTCAATGAAATGTACTCTACTTATGTTGTTCTCAAAGACACAGTTCTATATTTCTTGCTACACCAGGAAACCATGGCAGATCCCAAAGTGAAGCAACACCCAAAGGTGCTCTTCCTATCCATTGCACTCCCTTTCTAGTCAGAGTCATTATATCCCTACAATATCATGTCAATACTATAAGTATATCTCAGACCATGTCCAATAGTGCCTCACAGGTATCTCAACACATGCTTCGCAGCAATCTAGTGTGTCTGTCTCGGCTGATTCATAAGCTGACTAAGTGCATTCACTGCATAACAAGTATATGGTCTAGTGTTTAACCAGATACATCAACGATCCAATCAGATATCTATACACGTTCGTATCAATCTCATTGTAATCAGAATAAGACACACATAGTTTCTTCAGATTCGTCACTATTAGTGTAGCCATGGACTTACAATTCAACATCCCAAACTTCTTCAATATCTCAATTTTTTACTTCCCCTGACTCGGGAATATCTCATCATTTCTCTGCCACACCTCTAGTCCCAAGAAGTATTGCATCATACCATGGTCCTTCATCTCAAACAAAGAGGCCAACGCATACTTGCATTCAACAATAAGGCTCTATGTACCAGTGAGGAATAAATCATCAACGTAGAGGACCAAAAATTAAGGACTCACCATTAACAATCTTGAAGTACAGGTTGGGATCAAAAATAACTTTTCTGAATCCCAAACTCATTAGTTGTTCATCAATCCTCACATACCAATCTCTAGGTTCCTGCTTGAGTCCACACAGAGTCGTCTTCAACCTGTACACATGAGACTCCTTCTCATTTATCACGAAGCCATCGGGTTGCTCGATGTATACTTCTTCCTCAATCTCTCCATTGTGAAAGGTTGCATTCACATCCATCTGATGTAGTCTTAAACCCATGGGAAATAATCATCTTTATAGAAGTGTATCGAGCAACAGGAGTAAATGTCTCCTCATAATCTATTCCCTCCACCTGAGAGAATCCTCTAGAAACAAATATCGCTTTGTGCTTTTCGATGCTCCTATCTACTGTGTGTTCTATCTTATAGATCCACTTGGAAGTCACTACAGACTTTCCCTCAGGTCTCAGAACAATATCCCACACATCATTCTTCATGATGGAATAATACTCCTCCATCATGGCATGTATCCATACTAGCTAACTAGATGCCTCCTCATAATAGGAAGGCTTAGAATCAACGATGTCTCTAATAGTTGTGGCATAGCACAAACATATCTGAGGCCTCCTTCTCTCTTGGAAGGTACCACAAGGAGATGCATGTCCTTCTACCTTCTGTAGATTTTGAATAGTCCATGCAGGTCTCTTACGACCTACTTCAATATCTATGGGAACATCAATTGGAGCTACATGATCAACGAGATCAATAGGCTCAACTATCTCCCTCTGAACTACTGGAGGGTGAGGGGGAGAAGGCACCATATCTTCTTGTCTCTCACTATCAATATCCATGTGAGATCCTCTAGATCTCCTGAAGTCTACCTCCTCCTCAAAGGTAACATCTCTTCTCACCTCAATCTATCTCTGACCAAGGATGTAGATCTGGTATTTCTTCAAAGATTCATTGTACCCCAAAAATTTACCCTTTCTTCTTTAAGGGTCTAGCTTGTTTATTTTCTCCTTAGTTACATGAATGTATACTGGACACCAAAATATCCTGTAGTGTCCAACCTCAGGCTTCACTCATGAACTATGTCCATACTAGACATCTTATGGTTCCCTCGTGGAACACATGTCTAAGACATATTGAGGTTCTCTCATGGAACCAATGTCTAAGACATATCGAGGTTCCCTCATGAAACCAATGTCTAAGACATATCGAGGTCCCCTCATGGAACCAATGTCTAACAAGATATATCAAAGTTTCCTCGTGAAACCAATGTCTTGGTTCCTTCATCTAGTCATCTGAGGCACATCAATATGAATTCCACATTCCCTCCTACTTGTCCATATAGGACCCTCCGAGGAGAATGTCTCATGATGTAATCATATCAGCATTCCCTCTTAATGAGGGAAGACATTCACATCAATAGATCGGTTCACCAACTAGCCAACTGGTCGATGGTAAACATTTGTCAGATTCCATGAATGTCAGCAATCTACTCGTTTGTGTGTTGAATCCTAGCTACTTCATATACACCATGTCTGAGATGAAATCGTGCGAGAAGCCTCTTAAACCTCACTGCTTCCACGACTCGCTTTACTGGATGCAATATATTCTACCTCTGCAGTACTGAGTGCTATAGAAGTATGCTTCCGCAAATCATGGCTGGTCTTGAGTTGAAGCAGCACCCTCTAGTGCTCTTTCTGACAATTGCACTCTATTCTTGGTCATAATTGTATATTTCTACAACCTCTATCAACAACCTACCACAAGAACTCACTACAAATGGTTGCTCACCCTGGCACACAATAGAATGGTATAAGTCAACCAATCTTCATCGCTCCATGATTGTCCACTAACTTCAATCTTTAGTAACATGTTTTCATTTGCATTATGAAAACTTGACCACTCATAACAATTGCACAAAAATTGCACAACATAACTTAGGTATCTTCCATTCTGACACATTATTTATCTCAACAAATACACTTTCCTGGGCATCACATTGTCTATTCTCACATTTGTGGATGTGGACAAACCATCACCAACACTACTTGTATAACTAAGAAACACGACATAGATTGTTTCCAAGGTAGCTAGGCATTGGTGTACCATATTGGACCTATTTTGGATTGTTTTTCACCTAGCTAGCCCAAAGACCAAGCAACGAGGATATTTTGGCATCTAGCTGCTCAATTTGGAAGTTCATGTCAACCATTTTCTTGCAGACTTCAAAGATAAATTGCCATTGCTCCTCAGTTAGAATACCCCATCCTGGTTCGAATACTAAGCGAAGTTCCACATGCTCAACACATTCTGGTGGAGACAAAGGTTTTTCCCACTCTATAAGGGAAGACCCTCTTGGACCTTCAAACTAAATGAGATTTCTTATCGTTGGTAGTGAGGAAAAAAATACATACTTATCCCATTCAATATGACATCCCCACTCCATGATCTCCTCTTCAGTTGGAGAATTATCCACTGAAACCTTGAGAGGAGGTTGAGGCTCATTGTCCTTTGGTTCCATGTGGCTATCATGATTCTCTTCCGCAAGATGATGAATAGGTCCTCTGTGTTGAGCGTTGTGAGCATGACGAGATCTCCCTCTTTCCCGGACTCAGGACATTGGACCCAGGAGAAAGAGAACCATGCGAAGAGCGAAATTCAAGTGGTGATCAACCAAACACCAACTTCTTTCAACCGAGATGAACTTCCATATCCCATAACACTCATAAATAGAGTCGCCACCCCCATCGAAGCTCTCACATCCAACCTTCCTGCCCATAAATGTGAATTGGTAGCCATGATTGTTGTAGTTATCTCCATACTCTACGTTCACAGATCCATGAAGGCACTATGCAGCAACAACGTATGGAATGAAACAACAAGCATTACCCTTCACCACATGTATATTAAAACCATGCAGTAGAAAATTTACACTACCTACAATAATCCACTCTCATTTTCCTGGGTCCTCCCATGAAAGAGTCAAGCTCAGTGCCGCTTTGATACCATGTTTATTTTTCATATGAGAATGAATATGTAATATTGATTATTACCATTATGAGTGTTCCATATATAGAGAACATATGGTGACCATCCATGAAAGGATGCGTCCCTTGGATAATATA
>ML785509.1:76658-116572 GCA_009831015.1 Picea engelmannii | reverse complement strand
GTAAGTTAGTTGATCATGACCATGGTAAACATTGATCATGGGTGACTAATCTTGACCATGGTTGTACATGGATGTCTGTGACCATATTTTAACATAAGTTGATGATGTTGAGTTGTCTATGGTTGAGCATGGTGATTCTCTAAAACCTGGGTTTGTCAAAGTCTGACATTGAGAGATGTTCGTCACAATGCAATGATGGGAAATGTTCGTGACATTGTGACATTGGGATATGTTCGTCACAATGCGACGTTGAGAAATGTTCGTGACAATGTGATGTTGGGAAATGTTCATGAAACATTGCGACGCTAGGAAATGTTCGTCACAATGTGATGTTTTGAAATATTCGTCACATTGCGGCATTGAGAAATGTTCATCACAATGAAACATTGGGACATGTTCGTCACATTGCAATGTTGGTAATTGTTCATGACAATGCGACATTGGGAAATGTTTGTGACATTGCGATGTTGGAAAATTTTGGTGACATTGCGACAATGTGATGTTGGGAAATATTCATCAGATTGCAATGTTGGGAAATGTTCATTAGAATGCAACATTATGACGTCAGGAAATGTTCATCACAATGTGAAGTTGGAAAATGTTCATCACAATGCGACATTGGGACATGTTCGTCACATTGCAACATCAAAAAATGTTCGTCACAATGTGACGTTGGTAAATGTTCAACACAATGCAATGTCGAGAAACATACGACACATTGTGACGATGATAAGTGATTGGGACAATGTCAGGAAGTGGGAATGTTTGTCACATTGTGATGTTGGGAAATGTTCTTCACAAGGTGAAAAAGGACAAAGTTCATCACATACTGAGGTTTGGTCATCAACATCACATTTGTAGGTTCGTGTAAGGGAATTGCTAGGTTTAGTCAAAATGGGAAAGGTTTGTTACATTGCGATGTTTGGAAATGTTTGTCACATTGTAACGTCGAGAGAGAGTAGACATAATGCGATGTTGGGAAATGTTCATCACAATGAGTCCTCGGGAGATGTTCGTCCCATTGTGATGTTTGGAAATGTCTATCAGAATGCGACCTCAAGATATGTACGTCACATTGAAATGCGAGGATATGTTCATCACTCTGCGACAACAGGGAAATGTTTGTCACATTGCAACGTTCATTTATGTTCTTCACATTGCAATGACAGGCTTGTGTTCATCAATTTGCAATGACAGTGTTATGTTCTTCAGATTATGATTGGCGTATATGTTCATGACATTGCAACTTCTGTATATTTTCATCACATTATGATGTTACTATGTTTGGTAGATTGCAATGTTACTATGTTCAACATATTGAAATGTTTGGAAATGTTTGTCACATTCTGACGTTGAGATATGTGTTTCACATTGCAACGTGAGGAAATGTCTGTCACATTGGGATGACAAGGCGATGTGTGACACATTGCGATGTCTATTTATGTTTGTTAGATTGCGACATTACTATCGACACTGCGACGACAACATGTCTATGTTCTTCACATTGCGACGCCAATTTTTGTTCATCACATTGTGACGTTACTATGTTCAACAGGTTGCAACATTACTATGTTCATCAGATCGCAACGTTACTATGTTCTTCACTGTGTGACGCTACTAATTTCAACACATTGCAACATTACTATGTTTTCCATGTTGTAACATCTAGTTTTGTTTGTCATATTGCAACAACGAGGCATGCTCGTTGAATGACAATTTGGTTTTCGTTTGATACATTACCATAGTCAACCAAGAATAATGTTTGTATATCAACCACTTTTTACTTAAATGTGGTTCTTGTAGTTTTTGAAAATACATAATAAATTCGTCGAGAACTCTTTATTATGTTATAACACAATTGTGTGTTTGGTATTACCATTTAATTTTTGGAACTTTGTAAAAATATTCAAAATATTCTTTTGTTTTAATAATTTTTTATAAATACTTATTCACATTTTTTTTAAATGTAATGAGAATTAGTTAAGAGGTACTTTTTTTTTTTAATTTTTATTAACTTTGTACCAAAATTTATTGTGAGTAAGAGAGTGTAGATATAGACACTTCAAATTTATATAAGTAATAATAATTCTAGGTTAATTTTGAATTTTGTTTAAAGAAATGAATAATTTAAGAACATTCAATTGAAACTCTAGATATTTTTTAAATCTTTTTAGTTTTTTATATAGATAAAATGGATTTATATTAATTAAAATAAATAAATAAAAGTTTTATATTAAGAAAAATAAATTAACATTATAATAAATAATTAGTGCTTATTTTTATTTTTGGAAAAATTGGTTACAATAAATTTACACCTCTCATTTCATCTAACTTCATAATATTTAGAATTTTGTTTCTCTGCTTGAAAAGCATTAAGAGAAGCTTTCCAAGATCATCATACTTTTCTTGAGTCAAGAGGTTATGAAGGTTGGTAGTGTGACAAATATTTTGAAAATGAGATCTAACATGGGTATAGGCTCGACAATCTATGAAAAATGTTTTTCATCTTCAGCATTTTTAGTGTCACAAAGGTGACACTCTTTCATCTCATGGCGTTTTAGGAACTGACCAATGTCGAGTTTCACTATGGAGCTCGTGAGAATTTGTTCCTATCTTAGCAATGCTTATTTTTTTCTTTACACTTGACAAAACAAGTAAATAATTTTGATCTTCTAGATTATGGTTGATTACATCCTTATAATACTTTAATTTTCTTTTTTCCTCTAACTCTTTATCACACCACATCTTCTCCTTAAATTTTGATTTGATTTTTAATAATAATAATAATAGATATTTTGTATAAAATGTTGATTGTTTTGGTAGTTTTAAAATATCATTTTTTATATAAATGAAAATTTAATTTTATAATAATAATAATAATAGATATTTTGTGTAAAATGTTTATTGTTTTGGTAGTTTTAAAATATCATTATTTATATAAATGAAAATTTGATTTTATGAAAATATTTTTATTTTAGCAATAATAAATTTTATTAAAAAATAATTAAATATATTAAAGTTAGAAAAATAAATAAGAGTATTTGTTTTTTTATATTTTTAATATGGATTATTAACTCAAATTTAAATACTTGTATATATGAAGATGAAAAGAATAGAACTCATATATCTCCACCTTAATCAATAAAAAAAATATGAAATTAAATAAAATGAGAAGTATAAATTTATTATAACCAATATTTTCAAAATTATTATTTAGTATTATAATTATTATAAATATTCCACTTTAATATTAAAACTTATAAATTTAATATTTTGATTTAATAATTTAAAACTTATGGTGAGGTTATTTCTATTTTTTTTAAACCTTATCAATTTGATAAGTCTTTTTATAATTAAAATTTAAAAAATATGGAAAAGAAAACTTTATTATAATTTATGTTATATGGAATTTTTTTAATTCAAAATTATAGATCATTTTTATAATAAAAAAGCCTTTTTAATTTACAATTATAAACCATTTCTATTTAAAAAAAAATTACTAATTTGATATTATAGATGATGTTATATATAACCCTTTTTAATTCACAACTAGTTAAAGTAATTAGTATATTACCTTATTAAAGGTGATGTTATATGTAACCCATTTTAATTCACAACTAGATAAAATAGCTAATATATTAAAAGTGCATGATACATAAAGTGGCTTGTTCCTCAATTAGGAGTAATTATTTATGTCACTTCCACTTTGTGAAAATGTTTTAGATTCTTTTATGGACATTGAAGGAGAGTTCACATGCCATGCTTTCCAACCTAGTCTTGATTATATATATATAGCATGGTTAA
Source organism: Picea engelmannii (assembly GCA_009831015.1). Lineage (NCBI taxonomy): Eukaryota > Viridiplantae > Streptophyta > Pinopsida > Pinales > Pinaceae > Picea > Picea engelmannii. Next base: position 112,768 of record ML785509.1, on the reverse strand, counting down.
GGTTCTTCTAGCTGCAACCTGAGCTGCAGCTTTTGCATTTATATTTTGTTGGCATTTCCACTCTTCTCATCTCTCCTTGCTAGTTTTGCGATGGATTTGGTTTGGTAGATCATTTTATTCCTCTTTCCAGAGTTTGCAGCTACTGCTTGGGTTTAGTTTTCGCTTTCTCTCCGCGTTCTTGCAGTTTTGATGGGAGATCTATCTTATTATGGCCATTTCTGCAACCTCTACATAGTTTATCTCCCCCAAAACAATTCTTGTTTATGGTTCAAGATCAGTCTCTTTTTTTCGTGCTAGAGTGAGTTCGTCCAGATCTCTTAGCTTCTCTGATGGAGATTTTTGTTAGTTCGTCTTGGGTGCCTGGTTCCTGCGCGGTTCGGAGGTTTTGGGATGGGCTTGGTGTCATTTTCTAGTAAAATCTACTCTTTCAGATCGATTTGTTTTCCTCATTCTTCGTGGTTCACTGGCTCACTCCACGGTGGATGGCCTCTCTCTTGCGTCATGTTTCTCTCTTGGTTGCAGCTCTTTTCTCTTGTGGCTCCAGTTTGTTCATGGTTTGATGTATGCTCAGATTGAAGTCCCTTTGTGTTGGGTGCTCGTTGATTTCTCTTTCTTTCTCGATATGAGGGTGTGGTCATAGCTTTGACGTCCAGTCTTGGGCGTGCAGTGTTGTTTAACTAAACAACACTTTGAGGTCCTTCATGTGGGCCTGTAGCTCCTTGGTTTCTCTATGTTGGGTTGCTTGTTGGAAGGGTTTACGTTGGTGTCGTGGTCATCTGGTTTGTTTTTGGGGATCCATACCTCTCTGACCTTGTCTGTCTGGTCTCATGGGTTTTTCTTTGATGTTCTCTCTCCGGGGTTTCTTCTGCGGTGAGATTTCTTGATGCCTCTTGGACTTGTTTTGCCTCTCTTTGGACTTATTTTCGAGCTCTTTATTTTGTTCTTTTTTTTATGGTTTTTCAACCACTATTTCTTGGCCATTTCTAACTTCTTTCTACAAAATGAACCTACAAAATATAATTTGGTTCTCTATGAATAAATAAAATTACACTTTTTTCTAAGGAAAAAAAATGCAATATATATACAAAATGAATAAAAATTGATCTTATATATTAAAACATAGAAAAATATATAAAAAAATAGTAAATAAAAAATTTGCGGAAAGTGTGAAAATGGTTTAAAAACATTATCTTGTGTTTTAACCAAACTTTAAAACACATTATATATGTTTAAATATGCATCATATATATACCATAGTCTGCCGAAAGTCTAGAAATGATTAAAAAACATGCAGGACATTATTAGTTTCTTTGGAACACATTATATATATTTAATAGGCATCATATATATACGAAAGTCTACGGAAAGTCTTGGAAATGATTAAAAAAACATGCAAGACTTTATTAGTTTCTTTGGGATCTCCTGTTTTAACCAAACTTTAAAACAAATTATATATATTTAATACGCAACATATATATAAGAGAACTAAAACCAAAAGGCGTGCATATTAACTCATCATATAAATACGTTTCATATGCAGCATTTACTGAGCATAGACCATATAAATGCATATATGTCGCCCATCATTTACTAAAAAAGTTCACATATATAAACGAATTAAAATATGTTAATTTATAAGTAGCATATAAGAAGACATTTAAAAAATGAAAATTAAATGCAAAATATTTTATAAAAGCACATGCATTTCTCATCATATTGTGTAACACATTCTGTGAAAACAAAAACAAAATTTGTCCAAATATATTTGGAATACGTGAAACTCGGCTACAACTTAACTTATACAGCTAGTTGAGGGCGCACCTGCACTTACCATGCACATGCTTCAATGAAATGCATCCTCCATTACCTCGCACACTCACTCATCTATTACTGTATGCAATAGGTTTGAACGCAGGACAAAGGTGGCATCAGGCCATGATGCCACGATTCACATTCCAGGCCATGAAGGAATGCCAAAGATTTACACGCCAGTCACATCACCACGCCTGGAGTGTGTTTAAGACGCCTTTCATCCTTTGCATGTAGAAAATGAAACACCCCAGCTGTCGTCAGTGATCCATAGTTTTTTCCAACAGGAAAATTTCCCAATTATATATTAATATATAATTTGCGCTCATTACAAGTGTAATACAAACATGGGGTAAAATTTCAAATAGAAATACGAAGTTAAGTAGGATCAATACAAAAATTACTGAAGGGTTGTGGAGATAGCAGCCAAGAGATATTGATGATGAAAGAGTGCCTGAAAATCAGAAAGTGTCCTCATTTCATATCAAGAATGCCCGCTGCCTGGACTTAGTGCAGGGATAGAAAGAGGGGGGGCCTCATGTCCTTTTATCCAGATATTGTATGAGATAATTCTCAAAGGTTTCTGTAGTGTTGCCTTTGATAGATGATCACTTCCATGCAAGGAGGGAGACCATATCAAGTTTTCCTGTGTTGTTCAGCCATTCAATGACAATTCTGGAATCTCCAAGTACCTAGAGGATATCTACATGAAGTCTAGATGCGAGGTATAGCGTGGCCCAGGCAGCCGAAAGTTTTGCCTGGTATTGGTGCCTCGGCCACAGTTGTAAGTCCACTTGTAGTAATTGTTTTCTAAAATTTTAATGAGTCCTTCAGCTCGAGTCCATTTGTTGTTGTTGCACCATCGAACCAGCCTGTAGTAATATCTTCAATCTCAGGTATCAGAATGCATCGAGGATGTTTTATCTTGTTGCCAAGAGAATCATTCCAGGAGTAGTAGAGTCCAAGGACTTTGTTGGCTGCTGCAAATGTAGAAGGAAAAGTGTTTTAAAAAATAGTGGCATTCCTAACCAGCCAAACAGAGCAGCACTTACCATGCACATGCTTCAATGAAATGCGCACTTACCATTCACATTCCAGGCCATGAAGGAATGCCAAAGATTTACACGACAGTCACATTACCACGCCTGGAGTGTGTTTAAGACGCCTTTCATCCTTTGCATGTAGAAAATGAAACACCCCAGCTGTGGTCCGTGGTCCATAGTTTTTTCCAACAGGAAAACTTCCCAATTATATATTAATATATAATTTGCGCTCATTACAAGTGTAATACAAACATGGGGTGAAAGTTCAAATAGAAATAAGAAGTTAAGTAGGATCAATACAAAAATTACTGAAGGGCTGTGGAGATAGCAGCCAAGAGATATTGATGATGAAAGAGTGCTTGAAAATCAGAAAGTGTCCTCATTTCATATCAAGAATGCTCGTTGCCTGGACTTAGTGCAGGGATAAAAAGAGGGGGGGGCCTCATGTCCTTTTATCCAGATATTGTATGAGATAACTCTCAAAGGTTTCTGTAGTGTTGCCTTTGATAGATGATCACTGCCATGCAAGGAGGGAGACCATATCAAGTTTTCCTCTGTTGTTCAGCCATTCAGTGACGATTCTGGAATCTCCAAGTACCTAGAGGATATCTACATGAAGTCTAGAGGCCAGGTATAGCGTGGCCCAGGCACCCGGAAGTTTTGCCTGGTATTGGTGCCTCGGCCACAGTTGTAAGTCCACTTGTAGTAATTGTTTTCTGAAATTTTAATGAGTCCTCGACCACAGTTGTAAGTCCACTTTTAGTAATTGTTTTATGAAATTTTAATGAGTCCTCCAGCTCGAGTCCATTTGTTGTTATTGCACCATCGAACCAACCTGTAGTAATATCTTCAATCTCAGGTATCAGAATGCATCGAGGATGTTTTATTTTGTTGCCAAGAGAATCATTCCAGGAGTAGTAGAGTCCAAGGACTTTGTTGGCTGCTACAAATGTAGAAGGAAAAGTGTTTTAAAAAATAGTGGCATTCCTAACCAGCCAAACAAACTAGCAAACTAGAGGCAGAAGATGTATGTGCAAGTGCTCTTTTTGTGCCCACGATATAAAGCAATCTGCAATATTTGCACCAGTCTAGGAGGTGTGTAAATTAAGTGCTAGGGAAATTTTTGTCCAAACCTCTTTTGTAAACTAACAGTTAATTAATAAATGTTCAACATTTTCTGAGTCTTGATGGCATAGATGACAGAAATTTGGACCCAACCAACCCTTTCTCAAGAAAGTGTCCCATGTGTTTAACTTGTTTTCAGACAACAACCAGATAAATAAATTTATCTTGTGCGGGATGCGCCAATACCAGATATGAATTTTCCAACCAGCAATGTTATTGGGCCAATTCGAATTTGCAATGGAGGCATAAATATTTTGTGCCGAGAGCTTACCAGATCTATCGCCCTCGGACCAATGAAGGTGGTCTTCCGTATTTGTGAGTCGAATCCCAAGATGCGTGAGATTATGATAGAAGTTGGTCCATTCGTGCGCTGTTTCTGAACTAAGTCTGAGGGAATTACTGGAGATCCAGGTATCTGACAGTGCATCCGATTTGGAATTGGCCCTTATCTTTGATAGATATCGGATGTTCTTCGTGTGGAGAGCCGATTGTAGTTGTTTAGAAATATTTGTTGAGTTTTCCAATCCCAATATATTGTCTTGACCAAGTATAACGGAGGATACCGAGCCAGGGCGCTAGCAAATATGTGAGGTAATCAAATGTTTAGCTTTCAACATGTACCTCCAGAATTGTGAGGCCGCACTAGTGGATCTCGTCTCTTATTGAAGCCAACTTTTGACTGAGTGTTATCTAAGGTATTTATCTTGGATAACAAAGTTCCAGATCCCTGGTCTAGTCAAGGCACGCCAGAGAGAAGTAGCTTTCAGTGCTTGACTGAAATAGAGTGGATTGTGAATCTTCGAGGCCCCCTTTATTTTTTGGTTTAGCCAGTGTTTTCCAGGAGCAGAGGTGCTGACAAGGATGGTCAGAATAGTCAGACCAAAGAAAATTAAACATCATCTTACGAAGTTTTGTGAGGACTGAGGCAGGAATGGAAACCAGGGCCATCCAATACACTGCCTATCCTTCAAGGACAAATTTTAATAGAGTAAACCGTCCTCCGAGAGATATCCATTTCAAGCACCAATGCCCAATTCTCTTTTCCACTTTGATAAGAAGCCAGTTCCAGTCTGAGGGTTTATACGAGTCAGGTTTTAGATGATATCCCAAATAATTTAGACCAGTGGTAAGAGGTACAAAGGTAAAGGGAAAGATGTCTTTAATCTGGTCCAGAATAGAGCTTGGAATATTTGCATGATGGAAAGAGGATTTATCCCATTTTATAGTCAACCTGGTGGCAAGGCAAAATAAGTGTAGAATCTCTTTTATTTCTATCCAATCCTATAGTGTGCCCTTGGAAAGTATGAGATGTCATCAGCAAAGAGGAGGTGAAAGATCTTGATGGTCCTGGATATCTTTATTCCAGAGATCTTACCTTCAGAATAGGCGGATTTGAGCAGGAGGCTCAGGGCTTCCATTGCCAAGGTGAATAGTAGGGGTGATAGGGGACAGTCCTGTCTCAGACCTCTGCCCATGTGAAAAATAGTAGTTGCTTCTCCATTGATCAAGATGGCGAGGTTTGCACTAGTTATACAGCTCATAATCCACTTTATAGTTTGTTGGTTGAAACCTGTCTTCACTAGTATCAATCTAATGAAGTCCCATTCGATGCAGTCGAAGGCCTTTTTGAGATCTAATTTGAGGACAAGCACTTTGACTTTCTTGGACTTGATACTGTGCAGACACTCTTGTGTTGTGCCTATAGCATCTATAATCTATCTGCCTTTCAAAAACCCCAACTGTTCATTCGAATGAAGCGAGAGAGGATAGGCTTGATCATGTTGGCAATGATTTTGGAGATGAATTTGTAGCAAAGATTGTAGAGTGCAATGGTTCTGAAATCTCCAAAGGTTGTAGGAGAATTTGTTTTAGGGATTAGGGTGAGGAAAGTCGAATTAATCGCACCATTCACTTTGCCTCGAATTTTGTTGTCCTCCACTAGCTCCAAGAGATCCTGACCAATCAAGTCAAAGAAATGTAAGTAAAACTCTATCGTCCAGCCATCTGGACCTGGACTCTTGTCTTTAGAGAAGGATTTTACTGCTGATGAGATCTCTTGTAGTGTGCAGGGTTTTTCCAAAGATAATGTGTCATCCACCGAAACTGTTTGTTCGAAGAGAGTAGCCACCAAAACAGAACTCTGAAGATTTTTTGTCAGATTATGTTCAAAGAAGGGCTTGAAAAACTTGATTGTTGCTAATTTTATAGTTGGTTGCCCCTTGTGAAGGGTTCCATCTCCGTCTAGAATTTCCCAAATGTATTTTTATTTCTGTGGGAGTTGGTGATTTTGTGAAAATATTTTGTGTTAAGGTCTCTGCATTTTAGCCAAGTTGATATGTTGCGTTGTCTCCAAATAGATTTGATCTTGAGTAGAAGTGAATTCCTTTCCATTTCAAGAGATTTTAGTATATGACAATCAACTCCAATTGTCCCCGCACTGGCTTCAGAAAGGATATGCTTCTGAATTGTTGAGTCGAGTTCCAGGAGGCATAATGTATAATGTTGTTGATAAGTAGTTTCCCAAGTTTCAGTACAAGATTTGAGTCTTCTGAGTTTCCAGGAAAATTGGAATTGTATAGATGGTTCTAATAAGAAATCGTTGTCCCTCCAAACGTTTGTGACTATGTTGTTGTATTCAGCTTCGAGTAACCAATCAACATTGAGTTTGAACGGATATGTAATTCTACAAGGTGTTGTGTCCCAATGTAGTACAATTGGATCATGGTTGGAGAGATATGGAAAGCTAAACCAAGATCGTATCTTATCCTCTAGGGAGATGAGGTGCTCTGAAAAGAGGAATTGGTCAAGCCTCTTTGAGATGGAATATGTTCCCAAGCACCCATTTCGCCAGGTAGGAGATAGAGGATCTCGTGCAAGATCCGCCAGGTGGTGAGCTAAGAAAAGAGTGGTGTAGAATTGTGTCAGGTGATCTGTAGCAGCTGTGTCCCCCCAAACTTCTCCAATGGCAATTGTGAGGTTTAAGTCTCCAACAATAATCAGGTTATGTAGATCTAGAAGCCCCCTATTTTCTAACTTCTCCCAGAATGATTGTATATCTGAGCAAGGGTCGTAAATATTGATGAGGTTGAGCCTTTTCTTTGTATATTGACAAGTACCAATCAAAAGGATGCCTCCACAACATAGATAGGGAAGAAAATCAAATACATTAGGATTCCAAGCAATGTTCATTCCTCCCAAGGTGCCTAGTGAATTAACAGTGCAAAATTCCAATTGGCTAAGAACTGATTAAGAGAGTGTCTAGCCTTTTTACTGTCTACCAAAGTTTCCTATAGAAATATGTTGTCTGGAGAGATACTAGTAATAAGTCTTCTGAAAGAGACATATTTTAGGTGGCCCCCCACCCCTCTGATGTTGATGGAGAGAAAGATCATGGCTTTGTTCTTGCTAGGGATTCCATGCCTCTAAGAGCCCTAATATATGTGGATGTGTGTTGTGTGTCCACTGAGTGTAAGGATGTAAGGCCCTCCCTATGGCGGGCACTGTGAGTTTTGATCAGAGAATGTACAAACCCGTGTCCTCTGGTCCAAGTATAATCTTTGTTTGGTTGTTTTGAATTTGTCTCTGTAGTTCTTTGGTTGACTCCAGATTCTGTTGGATATGAAGAAGAACCTCGAAAAAATGGCAGGGAAGAAGTAGTTGTTATTTCTATGTAGGAAGGCAGTAGAGTTTTTAGAACATCACCTGGGGTGTTTTCACCCATTTCTGACTCTCACAGATCTGGTAGGCATGGAAATTCCTCCTGTGCTATGCTATGAACAACCGTGTTCTCCATCTCTTGGATCTGTATATTATAATGTGCTAATTCAGTAGTGTGAGCCCGCACATCTCGTGTGTGAATAAAAGGAGATGTGTTTGTTGGAGGAGTCGAAAGAGGCAAATGTATATTAGAAATTGGATTATAAAGGGAAAGTGAGCGATGTAAAGGCCCACATTGTAGTTCTCGATCCTCCAAGGAGATGATAGGTAATGAGGTTGATGAGGTAGAGGGTGTGAGTGTGGTAAGAGAAGAGGGGGGAAAGGTATTTGTGGTGTAACAAGAAGCAAAGGTGGGTTGTGTAATAGTCGGAAGCACTCTAGTAAGTTCTAAACTGTTGGTTTGTGTAATGGTCGAAGGAGCAAAGGTGGGTTGAGTGTTAGTCAGATGTACACTAGTAATTTCTAGGTTGGTGTGAGGAGGGAGATCAACAGATGAGAAAGGTTTTGTAAGTGAGTTAGACTGTCTGTGGGAAGTGGGAGTAGGTAAGATTACCTCAGGGATAGGAGAAGACTGGTTCCAGGAACACATTGGAGAATTGTCTAGGAGGTCTATTTCTAGGAAGGAGAGTGAGGAAAAAAAGACTGGGCAGATGGTTTTTAACTTACCAGAAATGGTGTCTAGTCCAAGAGAGTAGTCATCTTTAGGTAGTCCAGGATAATTTAGGTAGTTGTGTGTAGGAGGAGAAACCAAATTTGTTGTTAGTTCAAGCAAAGTATCTTCAGAAGGATCTTCTTCAGGTGTGCCAGCGCAGTTCTTTCTCAAGTGGCCAGTCTACCTACAGATTGTGCATCTGAAAGGAATCCCAAGATATTCTAATTTATGTCGAGTAATGTGTCCTCTCCAGTCTATATCCAGGGATTCTGAGAGTCCCTCATGTATATCCAGTTCCACCAGAATCCTTGCCAGTTTCTTGTCTTTCCCAGTGAAGGCTTTGGAGTCATGCTTAATGAATTGACCCAGTGAGTTTCCAATATCCATGAGGGCTTTCTCATTCCAAAGATGTAGGGGAAGACCAGGTAGAAGCACCCAAATATGCCATAGGAGGAAATAATCTTGTAAGGGATCGAAGCTTACTCTCCATCGTTTAAGAATGCGACTGTTGTCATCTAGAATCCAGAACTGTTCTAGGATTTTTGTGGCATCCTCGGGAGTTTTGAAGTGTAAATGTAGCCAGCCCCTCCTAAGAAGTGTGAGTACAGGAGCATATCCCAGAATGGGCTTCCAAGTATTATAAATCCAAGTATCAAATTCCGAGTTACAGAGATGTTTGTAGGATATTCTACCCACTAAACTGTAGAGAGCCATGGAGACTGTCTCTGCCAATCCAATGTCTGATCCAATAGTTAGATTCTTCTTAGTCTTTTTTTAGACCCATGGCCGAGCTGAAGATGTCTTGATTCCAAGTGGTTGTGGGCGATCCAGAGGGAGTCTGTCGAACCTGTGTGTACCTTGTGCTAGATAATGTCTCTTGGTAGGTAGTAGATGTCTTGCCTCCAACTGGATGTGGACAATTCCTTTGAGCAGTTCCTGTGAAGGGTGCAGGTCTAGAGGAAGTCTATCGAACCTGTGTGTACCTTGTGCTACAAAATGTCTCTTGGCAGGTAGTAGATTTCTTACCTCCAACTGATTGTGGACAAGACCAATGAGCAGTTTCTATGAAGGATACAGGACCAGAGGAAGTCTATCGAACCTATGTGTATCTTGAGCTAGGTATTGTCTCTTTGTAAGTAGTAGGATATGTGGTGAAGGGGATATTGGCAAGGATTGAGTGAGAAGGTGGAAGGGGGAGTTTCTAAGTATTTTGGGCTAGTAGAGGAGAGGTATTAATGAATGAAAGTGAGGCTTGGGTACTGGAAGGAAAGACAGAGGATGGTATAAGCGTAGTAGGAGTAGTTGTGCAAGAATGGTCCAGAGATAAAGTAGAGTTCTTAGTGAGCTCATCAATTGATGTAAATAGGCCAACACTATTCCACAATTCCTCATCAACAACACTCATTAGTGCTCTGACTTCTGCCTCCATCAGGGGGAAGCTTGAGGAGGAGAAGAGTTATAAAATGGAGGATAATAAAAGAGTGTAGGCAGAAAAATAGGTGAAATGGATCAATGTCTGCTAAACAAGATTTCAAGTTTGTTAGGGAAGATATTAAGTAGTCAAATAGTACAACAAGTGGAAACGAAGTTGCTTAGTATGAAAATGGGAGATGGTTTTGTCTAGATACTTACAAGTGCAGATAACTCCAAGATCTCCTCCAAAACTTTTTGGCTGGTAGTGGGAACACAATGCACAGAGTCCAAAGGGACAAGTGGGGCCAAGTCTGTCAAGAAATGGGTCTAGTCAGAAGTTGTTTGACAAAGTATTGCTCTCAGGTTTTCCATTTCACATCCAGAATTGAGAAACTATGTAGTTATCGTGTTGTCAAATAGCTCTGGTGTTCACCAGTATGTTGCTATCAGGTACATGATCAAATAGCACCAAGTTCTCCTCCAAACTAAAAAACAGACATTCGGAACTTAATGCACCGAGCCCAAGGAACTTGTAGGACCAAGTCTATTATGGAGTAGGTTGAGTCCTTCAAGTCCCCCAAAGTGTCTGTAAATTTTTTGTTATAGTATTTCTCACAGGTCACCTTTTCACGCTCAGGTCCGACAAGACTATGCTCATATCCACCAGTGTGTAGATCTCCATATATAAAAATTGTTCTCTAATCCTTCAGTGTGTAGCTCTCAGGTTCGCCAAGCTACCAGGTCCGTCATTCTACCCATTCCATCAGTCTGCCATTCTACCAATTCTAACTCCACAAAAACTGACAAGGTTTGGTAGACAGCCACTCTGACAGTATAAAGACAACTTAACCTCCACAATGTATAATAAATTGTCTAAAATACACAGTACAGAAACTTAAAATAGTAAAAGATGTAGGCTCGAAACATTTCCCTAAAACAAACATCAGAAAAGACTAACAATGCAGTGAGGTTTTCTGGAAGAGTGATGTGGCTTCAATGTCTATGGAGGCTTGATCTAAGGCTCAAGAACACACTCCAATACTATTAGGTGTTAAAATATGAGTGAAAACACCAATGATCACTCTTCTGTGGAAGAAGAACCGACATTCTACCAATTCTAACTCCACAAAAACTGACAAGGATTGATAGCCAACCACTTCGACAGTATAATGACAAGTTAACCTCTAGAGTGTATAATAAACTATCTAAACTACACGGTTCAGAAACTGAAAATAGTAAAAGATGTAGGCTCGAAACACTTCCCCAAAAAAAACATCAAAAAAGACAGGTAATGCAATGAGGCTATCTGGAAGAGTGGTGAGGCTTCAATGTCTGTGGAGGCTTGATCACACACTCCAATACTATTGGGTGTTAAATTCTGAGTGAAAAACACCAATGATCACTCTTGTGTGGGAGCAGAACCGCCATTGTTATAGCTAGGATGTTCCCACCCAGTTGCAGGTTCAAAAAATCCTCCCCTTACTCCTCCTCCTCCACATATGAGGGTGAGCAACTAACAATTTGACAAGTTAACCTCCACGGTGTATAATAAATTGTCTAAACTACACAGTTCAGAAACTGAAAATAGTAAAAGATGTAGGCCCGAAACACTTCCCTAAAACAAACATCAGAAAAGATAGGTAATGAAGTGAGGCTATCTGGAAAAGTGATGAGACTTCAATGTCTGTGGAGGCTTGATCACACACTCCAATACTATTGGGTTTTATAGTCTGAGTGAAAAACACCAATGATCACTCTTCTGTGGGAGAAAAACCACCATTGTTGTAGCTAAGATGTTCCCACCTAGTTGCAGGTTCAAAAAATCCTCCCCTCACTCCGTAGTTGTATGGGAGGTATGGACAAACTTGGCCAAAATGTATGGCAGGTATGGCCAAACGTGGCCAAAATATAAATCTCAAGCTGTAAACTAGTAGGTGTATACTTGCACGAAGTAAAAATCCCCCATTAATTTAATATCCTATCTTGCAATTGACATATGGTAAGGGCTAGATGACACCACAAAGGCTCCACAAATTAAAAAGTGTCTCATTAATTTCCCATGAATTTAATTTAAAACACCCCATTAATTTAATATTGTATTGAGCAATTGACATCTGGTAAAGGTTGGACAACTCCGCACAACTAGTAAGGGTTGGTTCCACTTACCCAATGCATCCGAGTGACATCTGGTAAGGGGAGTGGGACTGAATCCAGTAAGAAAACATAAATATAGTAAAAAAACTAAATCACAGTAAAAAAAACATAAAAACCCAACCAAGGTAAAAAACCTAAGAACAGTCAAATACCTAAATCATTTTAATCACCCAATTTAATGATAAACGAACATGTTTTGCCATGCAAGGAAGCTAATATTTCAAATCTCAACCTTTCATTTAATGTGTCGACGAAGAATATTCTGAGCAAATGAAATCGTGGCCATTAAAATCCCATTTATGATTAAAAGGCCATTAAATCTGACCATTTCCAATAGGTGTATATCTATCGGCTTAAATATCATTCCCGTGCAAGAGTACTCTACTGCCTTGTGTGTTGATACATGGTAAATGTTCACTTTTCGGGCGTAGAAAAAATTGTGAGAAAATATTTCCCTCGGCTTTGCATAATAAAACCGTGCTCAAAATTTTTGAATCCCATGGTATTCAAGAAAACAATCTACAATATCCTAGATTTGAGCTTCAGTTGGGGTCACTCCCAAAATCAACCACATACCTCTATAAGAAAGAGCAGCACCATCACACTTGACAAGATACATCACACTGGGATACTGAGTTATGATTCCAATTGGGGCACCTTAGAGAAGCATATAACACAGAAGCGTTTGAATCCTAAAAATGCATTTCTCAGTCAATAGAGATGCCAACTAGAATTCCATGCTCAGTTGAAGACCGAATGCTTGCATCAGAAATTTGCAAGCATAGTGGAAAGGAAACGAATTGCTTGCGGGGAGGTATGGTGGCACATAGCCAAACCCTAGAACTTCATGAAATTTCGTACACTCTCTCCCCCTTCATCTTTTGGCCATGTATTGTGCATGGCATCCATGGGACTCCCGGAGCATGGAACCTACTAAAAAGAGAGGTTGCATCAATTCCTCCCACTAGATAACCTTCACGGGAGTTTCCCTGCAATCACAGATCATACACACCCTATTCTGCTTAAAAACAAAGTGAGAAGCCTAAGGGATATCGGTGGCAGGGTAATGCAACCCAATATGGGCTCCAAGTATCAATGCCTAATTTCCAAAACTTCCCTGTATTCATCTTCGTGAAACTTGTTTACCATGGCCCTATCATACCCAGTAAGCTCTCGCACGTTCTCCAAAACAGTATCACATAGTGAACCGATATTACCACTAGGAAGTGATCATAGACGAGAAATCGCCCTCATAGCAAGATTCCCAGAATTCACTGCACTAGTAGCAAACATGAACACATCCTGAGTTCTCAAGGGCTCAAAATATATCACCAGCCCCACATCAATCCTATGGAAAATTGCATAGAAGCGATTTCCGGAGTTTTTACCGTGAACACAGATGGGATTTCACGAGGCTTAATTTCTAGGTAGTGGCAACCTTTTCCAAGGAATGAGCACTAGCGGAAGTGAACAGGGTTCGAACGTCGGTCCAGATATTCAAAAGTTGGGGTTGAGGTTTTCCCATCCTGGGGATTGACTGTATCGCCATATCCAACATTTCTACTACTTTCTCGTTGTAATCGATAATCCTAAAAGTTGTCTACTCCACTGCAAGCACACACCCGTGGGGATGTATTCTTCACCCTATTTGAATTTAAGATAATTATGTGGTAATTTCATTGTTCAAGAATGGATTCTCTTGTAAATTTCGAAGACATGGAGTAATATGGCTTCCGCATTGTACTACACAATCGTCGTTTCTTTCTTGGTGGTGGTGGTGTTAGTGTTGCTTCTCTTGTTGTGCTTTCTGTACACTAACTCTGTGTATGTTTTCTACTCGACACGATTTTCTTTTTTTCTTCTCCTCCTGGCGTATAACTTTACATCATTCACAATGTATCGTGGTGTGTACTTGTTATTGTATTTGTGATTTAAGCGTGTAAGTGTGAGATTCATGTGGTTGAGTCTTGGTTTAATTGTGTGGACACACATAGAAGAAGAACCGCAGACATAAGGAAGGAGTGAGAAATATGGTTAGAGAGAGGCACAAACATCATATCCAAATATCTCTGCTTCTGTAAGAGATTAAAAGTGAACGTGGATGGTAAACATTTGTCGAATGGTCGTCTAATAAGATGAAAGGCCATGACATGCTGACAAGTCACAAGACATGGATTGTTGTGGGCAAACTGTCACGATGTTGGGGAGCCCTTGGTTAGATTCCAGAAACATCCAATGCTCCCCGACATCATGTGGCACCGACACCTTTCATTTAGTGGCAAAACCATACCAAATTACTCAAGTCAAACTAAGCCTATCTTCATTACTTCTTCTTTACAACAATTATACCCCGACATCATGTGGCACCGACACCTTTCATTTAGTGGAAAAACTATACCAAATTACTCAAGTCAAACTAAGACTATCTTCATTACTTCTTCTTTACAACAATTATACAGTTATCTTGTTTATTATACTTAGCATGTTTCAACAAAGAACACAACTATGCATAATATACAACTCAACATGTATAGTTGGGTGGCCAAACCGTCCTAACACTCATTTTTTCATTAATATACAAAGAACTGAGTTGTAGCTTATCACAACAAAACATTGAACATGGAGCACATAGCTCAGCAATACTTGGACTCGATAGTTCTGTGTTTTGACTCATATCATCACAGAACTTCCCATCATGCCAAACAATCTTCCCACTCATCCATTTTTTGTCCACAACCTTCGCTACATCTCTGCAATCGTCTCTGCCTCATGCCAAGTCTTTGTGCCATTCCTGCACTTCCCCTTGACTTCTGGCCAGACTCCACCATAAATCTCCCACCTAAAGTGATTCGTAAATGAGAGGCTTATAACCTATCCATCTCACCAACAGAGAATTCTCTGTCAAAATAATTATAAATCTGGTTGTTTATATGTCGAAAAAACAATTCTCGATCGATCAAGTCCCAAGTTGAGTCGGAAAGAAATAATGAGTCAATTCGAGTCGTGAAATGCAAGTCGAAGCAATTCGGGTCAAAGTCGAAGTTGAATCATCCAATTTGGATTTACCCAAGTCTAAATTACTCAAGTCGGATTTACCCAAGTCGGAATTACTCAAGTCAGATTTCTTCTAAGTCGAGTCGACCAAGAGTTGTCTACTAGTCGAATGGGGGAGGAAATTCGACCAAAAGGGAAACCAAGTCAAATTTTTAGTGACCAATAGCTCGAAGGAAATTTTGAGGGTGAATTTACTCACCAGTAATGTCATAAAACATTTTGGAACAAATTTGGGTAACCCACAGTGCATAAAAATGTAGGGGAGTCTATTTTAATATCCTCGACAAATAAAAAAAAATTGCAGGTATATTTTAACATTCATCGACAATCAAGAACATTTCAGAAGTCGATTTGGCATACGAAGACGAAGGAAAATGTTTTGGGAGAATTTGGTAGCAGGCAAGTTTGCATAAACATAGATATGGTTCATGGGTAGCTAATGAACTCCCAGACAACCCCAGACCTAGGTATATATAATGTCTATGATTTATGGCCAAATAAAAAATTCTCAACGAGGTCGAGAATGAGTTCAACAACTAAAAACAAAATTAGAAATGCCCGAATGAATAGCAACGACTTTGCAAGGAGGGTCATCGGTTTCCAACCTCTGAATTCATTGCATAGATACAATTAAAGAGTTGTTATTCTAGTGTATTAACCCACTAAGAACCAAATTAATATAAAACAATCTCATACAATAGAAATGTGAATTTTTGGTCTCTAGAATATACAGAGACGACCATTAAATTATAGTGTAGGCATTAACCATTCCTAAGCAAACATAAACCACGAAAATCATCACACATAGGCTCAGATTTGTTTTACCATGGAAACCCAAATGTGAAAACCAACATTCTTTTGGCTTTGGTCAGGCTCTTGTTTATTCAACAATGGTAAAGTTACAAGCTCTGTAATACATTTATATTCTCCTCAATAACATGTGGGCAACCTCTCTACATCATTCATAGCCAAAGAACCCCTTTCTTATTGTGGGGATACATTATATAGAGTGATGAGTCGTCTGGGAGGATAACTGGAAGGTCGAGCATCCCCAATGCTTCAGCTTCTCTCCAGTTCGTCTCTTCTCCATTTCTTTATTGATTTGTCTTTTATGTCGTGGGGGAAAGGTATTATGAGTGTCTCTTTATTCCTTTTCATACAACCATATATTTTATGGATTTACATACATTACATACAACATTCGAAACTAATCATGATGACATGGGGCCCTTCACGTCAACAAGTTGATTTCCTTCATTGCCCATAGCCTTAAAAATTCAAGTGTTGTTCATATTTGAGTCTTGTGTCGATAGCCAATTGTTCTTGTCGGATCCAATTCATATCACACCTCCCCAATGGGAGGATTTTGGTCCACAAAATATGCCAAGGATAGATGAGGGAACTTTCCTGCAATCTGGTTCCTCTCATGCCACTTTGATTTCCTTGTAGTCTTTCCCTTGAGACCATTCTACCATATTTCTTGTTTTCCTTTGCGAGTTTTCCACTCCTTCTGCTACAAAACGGTGCCTTCCTTCAACTCCTCAAGACCATGAGGTGCAAAGTCTTCCACGGTGGGAAGAACTTGATGTTCTTCCTCCTCATCTAGCATGGAGGATTCAAACAACTTGAAATATTCCACGTTCACCACTGAGTTGATCTACATATAAGGTGGAAATTTTAGTCTGAAGGCGTTCTCATTCAATTACTCAATGATCTCAAATGGTCCATATCTAAGGGGCTTGAGTTTCTTCGTTGCTTGTTGTAGTCATCCCTTACTGAGGTAGAGCCACACTTTGTCGCCAACATGAAACTTATGATCCTCCCTGTGCTAATAATGCCTAGCTTTGTACAAATGGTGTCTCTTCACGAGCTGCTCCTGAACCCTTAGATGTATCTTCTTGATCTTGTCCACAAATGTGCTTTCCCTTTACTCTTCTCCTTGTAACTATACTTCTTCCCTCTGCTATCCATAAACGATGTCAAATGGTGAAGGAGGTAAATAACCAAAACAAGTCTCTAAAGGGGACTTATTAGTGGAAGAATGAATTTCTCTATTGTAAGAGTGTTGAATGTAGATTGTTTTCTCATCCAAAGTCTTTGGATGTTTGTTGTTGTATCCTCTCAACAATTGCACCAATGTCATGTTTACAACCTCAATTTGTCCATCAGTATGAGGATGAAAGGTAGTGGAGTACTTCAACTTGGTATCCATTCTCTCCCAAATCTTTGTCTAAAATCTTCCCGAGAACCTATTGTCCCTATCATATATGATGGAAGTTGGAAATACAAAATTTACCCAGACATGGATGAAGAATAGTTCAACCACTTCTCATCCTGAGATTGTCTTCTTACAAGGAATAAGAATGCACATTTTATTGAAATGGTCCACCACAACAAACAAGTAGTCATGGCCTCTATGAGTCATGGGTAAACCTCCAACAAAATCCATTGAAATTCTCTCACGTGGCTTGTTTGGTATTGGCAATGGAATGTACAAACCAAGTTTCCAGTTTCTTGGATTACTAGTGTTGCAAAGAACACAACCTCTAACAAAATTTTCCACCTGCTCCTACATCTTTGGCCAATACACATATCGTTGCAGATTCACCACTGTCTTCTTCACGCCAAAATGCCCAGTAACTCTAGAAGTGTGTGCTTCTCTCATCAACTGCACTCTTATGTCCCGAAGGATACATAATTTTCCGAGCTTGTACAATATCCCATCTTGGATGTGGTATTCATTTCCTTCTAGGAAAACAGCTATGCTTTCCTTTAGTTTCTTGTAGACTTCCCTAAAATCTTCATCTCCCTCGTAATATTCACTCAAAAGTTCATGAGTGAAAGGCTCAAGCTGCATTATCATTCCAATTGCTGCAATATTCTTCAGTGGTGGTCGAGAGAGCATGTATTCTAGTCTATTCATGACTCCTTTCTTGTACTTAATCAACAAATGAAACTGTTGCAAGAAATATAACCACTTGTAATGTCTCACTAGTTGCATCTTTCTCTGACTCTGTGGATATTGAAGAGGTTGATGATTTGTGTGTATGATAGTCTATTTCCCCAAGAGGTAATGCTTCCACTTCTTCACTGCTTGTACAATTGCAAACAGCTCCTTATCATACATGAGATAGTCAAGCATTTCTCCATGAAACAACTCTAAATGGTAGCACACATGCCTTCCTTCTTGCATGAGTATTGATCCTAATGCATATCCACTAGCATTAGTCTCCAACTCAAATGGTCGTTGCAAATTTGGCATGGCTAACACTAGAGCATTGTTTATTTTATTCTTCAAGACTTCAAATTATCTTTGTTGTGTCTTACCCCAAGGAAAGTTATTTCCTTTGGTAGTTATGGCATACAGTGTTGCTTCTACTATGGAGAAGTTGACAATGTACTTTCTCAAATGCTGATTTTCTCCCATGAAACTCCAGACCTCTGTCACATTGGTGGGAATAGGCCATTATGTGATCGTTGTAATATTCTCTAGATCTACCCTTAGCTCTCCTCCTCCAATCATGTGTCCAAGGTATATCAAGGAAGACTTCCCAAACTCACATTTATGCAAGTTGGAAATCAACCGAGTCTTCTTCAAGGTCTCTAATACCCGTGCCACATGTGAGAGGTGCTCTTGCCAAGTGTTTCTAAATATTAGTATGTCATCCAGATATACTATTACAAAAGAGTCAATCAAAGGACATAGTACATCATTCATGAGTCTCATAAATGTTGCAGGTGCATTGCATAATCCAAAAGGCAATACTAACCATTCATACAAACCTTGTCTTGTTTTGAACGATGTCTTCCACATGTCTTTTGCTTTGATCCTCACTTGACCATAACCTGATTTGAGGTCTATCTTAGTGAAGAATTTTGTTGGATGCAATTGATCCAACAAGTCATTAATCCTTCGCAAAGGATATCTATTCTTGATGGTGATGTTATTCAAGGCATGGTAGTCAATGCAAATTCTCCAGCTTCCATCTTTCTTCAGCACCATGATGATGGGTGAACCACACGGTGATGTACTGGGTCTAGTGACTCCCTGCTTCAACAATTGTTGCCATTGTTTCTTTACTTCATCTACTTCGATGATGAACTACATGTACAACCCATTTTTAGGAAGTGGTGATTCCATAAACAACTGAATCTTGTGTTCAACCTCTCTCTTGGTTTGCAATCCCTGAGGATCTTGAAACACTTCCCTGTAGGCTTCAATCAGTTGTTGTAATTGTTGACAATGCTCACCAACTACATCCTTCCAAGGATGCCTTCATATCCAACTTGATGCCTTCTCCTTGTTGTTTTCCATCTCTCAGGAACAACAAGATAAACTTCTTTTTACTGCCCATGATTCTTCTTGCCTGATGAGCATCAATCAAGAGAGCTTAGCTTTATCCTTATGTGAATTTATGGAATAATATTTCCCATCCTTGACTGGCATGTACTGGTTTTCTCTCTTTTTGAAAATGATGTCCCTCATGTACAAATATGGACTTCCCAAGATGACTCCACATATGTCTAGAGAAACCACATCTACAACTACTTCATCTAAAAAAATTTGATTGATGGAAAACTTAAATTTGCATTGCTTGCTCACTTTCAATTCCACATCTTTCCTTACCCAGCCCGGGGGTATGGATGTGGATGATATTGAGTCTCTAGCCCGAGATTCTTAACCAATTGTGCAGATATCAAGTTGGATTGTGAACTTGGATGGAACAAACAATCCACCTTGCTTTGATTCATGTGAATTTTAATGCAGAAAAGTTCATTCATTTCCTTCTCCTCCTTGTGATTGCCACCAGTCAATGACACCTCTTTATGAATATTAGTAGAGTTAATCTTCACTTATAGGTATGATGTGTTATCCACCCATTCCATAGTATCCACTAATATTAATGCTTTCTTCTTCTTTTTCTAAAAATATTTTGGGTGCTTCTTAGCATGCAATTTCCAACAATTCTACTACATGTGTCCCTTTCGATCACATCCTTTACATTGTTAGATGGAAGGGGTTTCTTCTTGTGTTGATACCACAACATTCTTCTCATTCCACTTCTTCTTGTTTTTACTATTTCTCTGTTGCTCTTGTGGTTCTACTTTCTTGTGAGGATTTGTTTGTTGCTTCTACTTGTCTCCCTCAAGGAACTGTGCTTGAATGTTGGCCTCATCAATTGTCTTTGATATAAATAACATCAATTTCCTACGTATTTGAGGCAATAATGCCCCGAAATACTTGAGAAACATGTTCAGACTTTTGAGAGAGACTCCCATCTAAATTGCTCTCTTGCTAAACTTTGTCATGAACTCCTGAAATGATTGTCCTTGTCTCTGTCTTAATTAATGTCGTACTATTTGTTGGTGTTCCTCATATCCTATTGCATAAAACTGAGATTTGATCATGTTCTTAAAAAATTCCCAATCAATCACTGGTGGCTCATTTCCTAGCGCTCTACTTGCTACATCGCTCTCCCACCATGTCAAAGCATGGCCTTAAAGCTTCAACCGAGCAAAAGAAATATTGTATTTTTTAGTTACTTCAAGAATGTTGAAGTACACTTCCATCTATTGTATCCATTGGTTCAACTTGATAGCATCCACTTCTCCAACGTAAGGATTTATGTCCACTTTATCCTCTACACGAAAAGGTACCTATGTCTTGTTGTAGCTGCACTCTCCCATTTTTGGCTTAGTCTTATGTTTTGTCTTTGGATTATTTTATTCCTTCTTGGGGCCTTCATGCCCGTCATTCGTTGATGGTGTTTCCTTGCCCTTTGATGCCAATAGTTGTGAAACCATTGATGCCAACATGGCCAAACTCTACTCAAATCGATCCAACCTAACCATGGGATCTTCTTCCTCTTCACCTTCATAATGTTCCCTTGAAATTCTTGATGCTCTACTTGTTGACGGGTGAAAATGAACGCTCGCCAACTGGAAGAGTGGATCCGGTCCAGGGTTGTCTAAATAGCCCAAGCCGTTTGGGATGATCCACCCTGACAGGTTTAGCAGCTCCATTAGCCGATCTAAGTCCTAGGAAAACGAAAGAAAACTAAACTAAGGAACTAATCTAAAGAAAACAAAAATTAAAGAAAACTAATAAACAAATCTGAAATAATATATACAATCTATTATCTATGCTATATAGCAATAATTCTATAAAATTAAATGTTCAATTATCAACAGAGTTAGATCCAATTACAAATATACGATATTTACAGATTACAAATTTAAATGAAAACCTGCAAAAATCATTTGTAAACTGTCCTAAGACAGCAAAACTATTGTTTTTCGATTTTTTATAATCTTTTATAAGAAAGAAATTAAATAAAAACTATCTAAGCTAAGCAACTGAAATAACAATTCTAACTATGAATATGAACTATATATATATCTATCTAAACTACTTAAATAACACTAATAAATTAACTATTAAATAACAAATAACAAACTGACCTGAAGTAACGCTTCAAGTTTGTCCTATATCCAATAGTTGATTTAGCTGTTTGGTGGGAGGAAACCCGCACCAGATTACCCACAAGCTTATCGTAAACAGGAAGAAGCAGTACTCTTCGAATATAAATGACAGGACAAACAAGACATAAAAAGGGACAACAATCTTATAATTTACAAATCGTCGCAGTTAGATAAATCCGTGTGCAAAGATTTGTACAAAATGATTCAATTAATGAAGAAGATAAACCTTTATTCATTAAACTGAAACAGAGTAATTGCTATAGTAAAAAATAAATAAGAGACATCAGATATGGACAACACATAAACCAAATCACGTCAACCTGCAACGAATTACGATAGCTAAAGTAGTTGATAATTAATTGCAAACTGATATGAAGAAAACTTGAGATAAAAGTTTGATATATTGAAAGCTAAAGATGTTACAAGACATCCACTTTCATCCCAGCTTGTATCATCATAAATCCATAGTTTGTTATCCCAACAGTGATGATGATGGGTCCACTACAAAAAATAACAAGTATTTAAAGACCACAGGGTAAAACATCCCCGTGGGAATTATCAAAACAGTTTACAAAAAATCTGGGAACAATCTCCCAAGTCCCTATTTTTTCCTATGACTAACAACTGAAAACTATATCTAAACTACTATAGCATGTCCAATTTGTCAATGAAATTCATAGGTACCTGTAAGTAGACAAGAATACAGAAGTTTAGATAATGTTTTATTGATAAAATTGATAAAAATCTAATTTTTAAGACGAGCTACAGAATCTTGCGATTCTGTAGCTGGTCTAACTTGATCACATAATCGTTTTAAAATCAATCCAAAACTTAACAGAATTATATTCGACTTATTAAACCAAATCTTTAATTACTAATTCCAAACAGAGTGAATCATTCATGCCACATCAAACCAAAACTTGTATGCAAATTGAAACAAATGAAATAGTGGTTTCTTAACCGAACGGTGACAGGAATATATGAAAAATGTCAAACGTGTGTTATTACCAATTGGGAGCAGACATAATCGATTGAAAGTTGGGGAATCAACAAAATCATCTATTGAACTAATTTCAAAACAGACTATAATCGATTTAGCCAAGTCTTTCATACGAATTCAATAGAGACCAAATATTTCAATTCGAACTTAACATAATCGTTTTTCAAAATCAAAATTAACAGAGCCATATCAAATCTATCTTTGATACCAATCTGACTCATACAAGTAATTACACTAATTCAAGGCACGCAGTATTGTTTGCAAATCAAAACAAACAGAAATGAATTGAAACAGTTCCAGGCCGACACAATCGTTATGCAAAATTGTATAAATCAAAACACTGCTACATGATTTTAGTAAACAAATCTTTTATACAAGTCAAATGCAATCATAATCCAAACGAAAATGTTTATTCAAAACGAAACATAATCGTTTATGGTAAATCGAAGTCAACAGGATCGTTTTGAATTTATTAAAAACAAACAGCACTAATCGAAAGAAAAACCAATCAACTACCCTGATTCAAGCGTGCAAAATTGTTTCAAAGGAAAAACAGAATTGAAAACAAACCAATCGTTTATACTAATCTAAGAACAATAAAATCGCATCAACCAAATCATAGTTGTGTCCGAGTTTAGCAAACAAATCTTCTGTACATGATTCATAACGATATCATTTTTGGTAAAACGAAAATAACAAAGTTGTTATGAATCTATTAAAAATGAACAGAGCTAATTGAAGACTAATCCAATCCATTATATTAATTCAAGCAAACTCATAAAGCAAAATCTATGTTGAAATACATACCTGGGCAGTAAAAAAAAAAGTTGGTCATGATAATTTTGAATTGACAAAGGCTGTTGGTGCTTCGACATTTCTGAAGACAATTGAACCAGTGGTTTTTTGTTTCTTCTCGTTGGCGTGTAGCCTGTCGTTCTCCTTCGCCAACACTGTCACCTGTTCCTCTAACGATTTGATATTTGATTGCAACAGGGGAACGTTGGTATAATAACGTTCTAGCCAAGCATTACATTGGGTACATGGTGGTTGATTGGGCTTTGGCATCACAGGCGAGGGTTTGTTCAAGTTACCAGGGGTTTGTTCAAGTTACCAGAGCATAGGCCATAAGAATAGGGATATTCCTTGGCTAGGAAATGCTCAATATCGGAGTCCGAGTCCTCGCTCAACACTATTGGCTTTTGGTCGACATTTTGCTTGGGTTTGTTCCTGGCACATCTGGATATCCATCGTGCGTTCTTCTTCCCCTTACTGTTGACACCAGTATCACCCTTACCTTTCTTCCTCACAGGCTTCTTGATGGCCTCAGTCTTGTCTTTAGTACATGGGTTGACTATGGTATCGGGTAGGTCGATGTCAGGGCAATCTGAGGGTTTGACAGGGGGTAGAAGGATATGAAATGGCATGGCTGGCCCAACCAAAGTTTCTGTAACCACAACCTTGTTGATTTGGACAGACTTGGAAGTGGCAAAGCCATTCCTAGATAGGAAAGCTTGCCAACAGTCACCGCTAAGGCTCAAATGGTGGATGATAATGAGTTTAATCAACCCGTGATGGAAAAGGATGCTATCAGCCTTCTCACGCTTGAATCTTTTAGACATCTTGTGAAGACTATGCAAGAGATATTGTGGCATATTCAAAGGGTAGCCTATAAAATTCATCAATAACCGAAGATGATACAGAAATACCAAGCCATAACGACCTTCACAGGTCATAAACTGTTTAACAATTGCCAAAAGATCATGCCACCTTGGTTTGAGGGTAGTGATAGGCATACCTTTATCACAGGAAACAATCTTCCTTGATGTGAATAGGAGCGGCCACGACACCTCGTCTACTTTGGAATTTTTGAACCAACTTTGCCCTATAGCTGGTAGTCCTGTAGCTGAGCTTAGGAATTCCTCATTGAGCTCGAGCTGTATGTCTCCAAACTTAGCCCTACATCCGTCGAAGGTGAGGGCGAATTGTTGGGCAACCGAAAGATTGAAACCCTCAAACTTTTGGATAAATACCAGACAGCCACTATTTTCCAAATCCTTACGAGCATTGTCGAACAGCAGGAGTGTTTGGCTACCATTTGGCTCTATGCACACCATAGGTGCCATAGGTGGGAAAACACAGTGAGCCAGGTGAACAGGCGAGGGTTTGAATGGGGTATTCACAGGATTGAATAACTCACAGACCTCCCCGAAAATCAACAGAGGTGACCCGGGATAGGGGGAAGGCATTAATGCCCGAATGTGCGAGGGTGGTGGAACGAAATCAACCCATGAAAAACAGTCATATCCAACTGTACAATCGACGGTGCATATAGCGATTCAAATCACTATTGCATATGTTAAAAACAATGTCATTCAAATAATTAATGAAATCTATGGTAAGTCGACCCAAAAATTCGCATAAGCATAGCGTTTGCATAGTTTTAAAACCAAAACAATGATTCAAAATCAACACCAAGGGTTCGATCATATCAAATATGTGTTGTATGAAATGATTACACCAAGGGTCTAACAACAACGTCAATGTGTTTCCATGAAAACAATGTGTCAAGGAAATCGATGAAAGAACATAGAACATCAAACCACCAATGTATTAAGGGCTCAATGACCATCATTATAACATCATCACAATCTTATAAAAATGAAATCATATTAACAATTAAAAAATGCCAAATGAGTAAAGATCTTGGTATCTTGCCAACTGCGCGACTATAATTAAATTGGAAATGCAATGAACACATAGACAAGAGTAACCAAAATAATCCAGTGACGATTTTAATGTGACCTTGAAATCAAAGTTTTCACGCTTGCAGTCATGAAAATGAGAACAAAGGTAGGTGTGCAAATGCACGAAATAATAGTGTTGTTTTATTCAAAGATTCCGGTGAAAATCAAGGGTTGCAAAACACTGGTGTAGGCAGCTTATAAGGATAGGATAAAAATGTGAATTGGCTGATGTTAGCGTCGGAAGTCACCCCTGGATTGCAGCAAGAGCAGAGCTCGATGCCCATCAGTTTATGTCACGATTTGTTTAATGAGGTGATCAGATGGAGGTTAACTCAAACGATGTGGTCTTAACTCCGGAACTAGGCCAGGCATGCATGGGCAAGTGAGGTCTTAGGTAACTTCAGATAGTGACTTGTAGTAAGGGTGAGTAGGGGGAAGACTTGTATCAGAGAGGTGAAAAGGTTTGTCGTAAACATCAGGATTCTAACAGGTTGTGGGAGAAGACATCTAAACACAAGATCTTCTTGCATTCAAATGCAAAACGCCGGAGAATACAACAATGCAACAATAAATCCTTTATCATAACACGATTGCAATAATTTGCACGAATCATTCATTCACGAACTCTCTCAACATAATATGAAAATTAGATGGAGTAAGAAAGACTGTCTTTCATAAAACAAGAAATCTTACATACAAATGCATAACCAGAGAACTAGAGTGTGTTAAAACTTTACAATCGGGAGCTCCACTCTACCATCGATCCTTACAAAATACAAAAACTGAGCTTATATACTCAGGAGAATTCACTTAACAGAGGCATGCCCAGTCACCCAGGGCTAGGAGTCTTTTTAGTCAAACTCGTACTGGAATCCTTCTTCACGTGCCATCTTAACTGCGCATGGCTCCTGTAGGGAGGGTAGCTGAGCCATTAAGTGCCAAGCTAGTGTGCGCAGACTTCTCTGTCTCTTCGAAGACTTCGGCATGGCTTCTTTAAAAAAAAACGATACATAGGACCCCTTCGAGTAGACCGCCTACTAGACCCTCCATTCCCACACTTAATGAATGAAAGGAGGTTTCAACCACCCGCTCTTGTCGTCATTTACTCCAGGTGAGAAACAATATTGAGATCAGATCCGATGGCGCCTGGAGATCGCGATGATCCCCTCTGTAACTGAACTTGGCACCTTTGGCCCCTCCTGCACAGCTCTCTTTGTCTCCCAAGTGACCACGGGCTATGACCCTGTGCTTACCCCCAAGGTGCTTTCGGCGTTCGCGGATATGAAAGGGCTGATCCTTGCTTCTTGAAATCATGATGAGAGAAACGCCAAAACGAATTAATCTGGCACCACGCGTCCGTCAAATCTGATGGTCCTAAATTTACCCAACGCTACTGCGGGCCCCAGGTCTTGAGCGCTCTCGTCACTTCACGCATCGGGGGTATGAGGGAGCTGCTTCTTGCGCCTTGGAGTCGCGATGAGCGAATAGGCGAGGAGCCTAATCGCACGCCAGGTGTCTCTTGTGGATGGACGGTCGAGATTGCCTCGTGATACTGCGAGCCCCACTTTGAGCGCCTTTGGCGCTTTCGGGGTTCAGAGTTTCGAGAGATAGGATAACATGGAACCTTCACCCTTCGAACTCCCGATTGCCGAAACGCCGACGTGAGTGGATCTCGGGCCATGCCTCCTCTGGATGGATGGTTGTTACCTTTCCCTACACACAATATGGGCACCATCCATTGCGTTATCTTCGGTGCACCTTTCTATTCGCGATTTCCCGCCAACCGTTGATATACTCATATGGATGGATCCAGACTGTTGACACTATAATTTTGCCCGCTCGCTTGATTTTAAGTACGAAAATGACTTCTTTTTTTCGCTGCACTTGGGTGCTCCTCGTGCAACCTACAGACCTGGATCTTCTGATGCCGAAGACAAGTAATGTTGCTAACATTAGGCTCCATGGGGGATAGAGTCATCCCGGTGATGCTCTAGGGACTCATTTTGTAGTTCTAGTGCCTTGTTGTTGGGCTATGGGGTCATTTACCAAGATGAAACAATAAAAGTGAAAACAAAGAACAGAAAGGAAAATATTTACAAAACAGAGGAGCCACCGAAGGTTCAGACAAAACATTTTTTAATAAAATGCCCATTTACTGGGTTGCTGAAAACCTCTTCACCTTCCAAATCTTGTAGCCGATATGTATTATTTGAGAAAACTTTAGAGATTTTGAAAGGCCCGATCCACAGGGCTTCAAATTTGTTGTGCTTACCCTTATCTTGTTTAGGAGCATCCCATTTCAGCACCAGGTCTCCTATCCGAAATTCTTCCCTCTTGGCCTTCTTATCGAAAACCTGCTTGATCCTCTGCTGATGATCCTGAATTCTGTCCATTGCCTGCTCTCTGGCCTGCTGGACTTCTACCAGTTGATGAATCCTTCTGATCATGTCATTGGGCTCTTCTTGATAATCCTGAAAGAATTTCGCTACGGGAATGGCCAGCTGAGAAGGGAAGACAACTTCTGCTCCGTAGACTAACTGGAAAGGGGAGACGCCTATAGATCTCTGTGTGGTCACCTGATCGGCCCATAGAGAAAATTTCAGCTTCGAGTTCCAAGCCCTTTTGTTGTCCTCCAATAATATTTTAATGATCCTTATTAGGCTTTTGTTGGAGGATTCTGCTAAACCGTTGCCCTGTGGATAATATGGGGTGGAGTGAACCAGTTTGATCCTGAACTGCTCACAGAACTTGACTAAAGGCTCAGACCCAAAAGCGGTTGCGTTATCAGTGACAATCTTACTTAGGCAGCCAAACCTTGTGATGAGGTCCTCCAGGAACCCAATGATTACCTTGTGGGAAGCACTCCTGGTGGGGATGGCTTAGATCCACTTAGTAAATAAATCTGTGGCAGTCAGGATCCATCTGTGCTACCCACTAAAAGCAGGGTGGATTTCTCCAATAAAATCTAGGCCCCATTGTTGGAAAGGTCCCAAATCAACTACAAGATGTAAAGGCAGAGACTTGAGCTGTTGCTTTCCTTAAAATCTTTGGCATGTGACACAGGCTCTAACTCCTCTATGGACATCAACAAACAAGGTGGGCTAGTAGTACCCAACTCTGAGAATTTTGTGGACTGTAGTCTTCCAGGAATTGTGCCCTCCACACAGGCTGCTGTGAAATTCGACCATGATCCTGTCGGCCTCTTGTGGGTCCATGCATTTTAAAAGCACCCCCAGGGGGTCTTTCCAGTATAAAATTTTATCAATAAGGCAGTACCTGACTGCCCTGAGCTTCAGAGCTCTTGCTTTGTTTATTTCCAGGCCATTTGGGGGTCGCAACTCCTACAGAAAATATATGACATCCTTATACCAAGGACATCAAGCCAATGGGGGCTCTCTTTGAGGGTCTATTTCAGACAACTGACCCCGCTGAATTCCTGAGCATCCATTCATGAAACCTACCCCCAAATCTTGGCAATTGGCTTCAACCAGCATCTTGGCTAAGCCTTGACCTTTGATCAATTTGGTAGGCCTTATTTCCAAGTCAAAATCCGGGATCTTGGCTATCCATTTACTTCTCCTCCCATCTATGTCGGGCTATACCAGGATGTCCTTCACAGAGGTCGAAGGAACATAAGTGGTCACCTTTGAGTGCAAAACATAGACTCTGAAAGCCTTGAGAGCTTTCACTAAAGCATAGGCCTGTTTCTCCATGATTTCGTACCTGACCTCTGCATCTCTTAATGCCTTGATGAAGAAGGCGATAGGTTTCTCTCACCCTTCCTCATTTTTCTGCAGCAAGACCACTGCTACTGTATCAGAAGAAGCGAAAGAGAAGATTAGGAAATCTTTCGAATAGTCAGGATTGATCAGCACTGGTGCCTCAGTTAATGCTTTTTGTATTTGGACAAAAGATTCCCTGGGTTCAGTGGTCCATTTCACTTCATTTCCCTTTTTGAGCATGGTTGTGATGTGTTTCACCAGCTCAGCAAAATTCGAGACGAATCTCCTTAGAAAATTAATCTTTCCCAGAAAGGCCTGAACTTCCTTCTTTGACCTGGGAAGCGACAGGGTCCAAATTGCCTCTACTCTGCTAGGATCAATCCTCACTCCTTCTATTGATACTATATGGCCTAATAACTTCCCCTCCTCCATAGCAAATAAAGACTTCCTGAGGTTTAGAGAGAGGTCGAACCTCTGACACTTCAAAAAAAAAATTCTCAGGTGACAGCAGTGCTCTTTGTCGGACCTCGAGAAGACTGTGATGTCATCCAGATAGATCACCACAAACCGATCTTTTTCTCTGATAAAGGCTATGTCCATGGCTCGCTGAAATGTG
The DNA here is from genome assembly GCA_009831015.1 of Picea engelmannii. Classification (NCBI taxonomy): domain Eukaryota; kingdom Viridiplantae; phylum Streptophyta; class Pinopsida; order Pinales; family Pinaceae; genus Picea; species Picea engelmannii. The sequence goes on along the minus strand of ML785509.1, from coordinate 83,236 downwards.
GCTACTTCATTCATTAACCCAAAAGGCATTTTGGCGTACATGAATGTGCCCCAAGGAGTGGTAAAGGCCATTTTTTCTCTGTCCTCAGGCATGACTGATATCTTATTATAGCCAGAGAAACCATCGATCATGGAGATCCTAGGTGCTCTGGTTACCCTCTGTAATATGTGTTCCATGTTGGGTAGGGGATAATGGTCTTTCTTTGAGCTCCTTTTCAGGTTTCTGAAATCGACACAAAGCCTAATTTCCCCACTTTTCTTCCTAACCAAAACCAAATTGGCCACCCATTCAGAATATCTCAAGGGGACGATGATCTGGGTCTCTAACAACTTCTTCACTTCTTTCTCCATGACAGGGAACAACATGGGATTTATCTGTCTTAGCTTCTTCCTGAACGGCTTAGCCCCTTCCTTCAGTGGGATCTTGTGTTCAATGATGGATGTGTCATACATCTTGAGATCTTCGTAATTCCATGCAAACACATCAGCAAATTCTCTCAGCAACTCAGTATATTCAGCCCTTTGTTCTGTGGTCAAACTCCTTAACAGCTTGACATACTTAGGCTCCTCTAGTGTGCCAATGTTGCACTCGGTTGTATCAACATCTTCATCTAAAAATATACCCTTCACTGCCACATCATTCCCATCGAACAATCTTTCTAAAGGAATTAGTCCCCTTGGAATGTGATTACTAGGTAGCTGAATGATCTGGTGGTTAGCAATTTTATTTAAAAACACCTCGGGGAAAGGGCTATCTTCTGTATCAAGATCCTAATCAATGTGCAACACAGAAAACTCATCAACAGATTGGAGAAACTTCTCAATTTCTAGATCATCTTCGAACACCTTCCAATGCTTGACATTGTCTGGTACAGAGGGCCTATATTTTATCTCAACATCATATTTGGCCATAGGTGGCTGAGGGACCTTGAACTGGCTAGCTGAAATAGCTAAAGAATCAGCCACATCATTATCCTCCCTTGGAATAAAAGAGATATTGAAGGCGGAGAAGAAATTGTCAATTAGGTCCCATACTTCATTTCTGTAATTTCTGAGTCGAGGGTGCTTAGCCTGATAAGCTTTTTTGATCTGCTGGACCACCAACTCTGCATCTCTGAACACTGCTACCTCCTTAATTCCCATTTCCCTTGCAGCTCTCAATCCTAGAACAAGGGCTTCATATTCTGCCACATTGTTGGTGGTATCAAACTCCAGCTTATATGACAGGGACATGGTTTCCTGGGAAGGGGATACAAAAAACACTCCAACACCAGCGCCTTCCCTGGAACAGGCTCCATCAAAAAACATTTTCCAGACAAAGGTGATGGAGGGAGGAAACTCATGAGGAGTGTTGGGCTGCTCTCTGATTTCAAGAGGGGGCTCGGGAGTATGGGTGAGTTGCAGTAAACTAGAACCTAAATCAGTGTCTAAGGCAAAAATAGGATGGTTGGTGGGATTAGCTTCATCACTGATTATATAGGCCAACTGGGCTTCCCTATATAGCCTCCTATATTCTCCCCCAAACACCAGGATAGTAGCATAGGTTAGGTCCATCTGCAAAGTTCCCCCCAGTCTTTTTATCCAAGATCTTGATAACAACATACCGAACTTGGGGGGGACATCAGCCACTACAATATCCATGACCACACTTTTCATGGGCAACTGAAACAAGGTCACGACCAGGTCTTTGATAACCCCGAGACATTGAACTTTCCTGGAGTCGAAGGAATAGAGGTCATGATAGGCTCGGGTGACTTCTAGCCCTAATTCTTCCATGAAAGTTTTGGGCATGAGGTTGTGAGAAGCCCCTGAATCCATCAAGCATTTGTGCAGTACCTTGTCATGTATGTTCAAGGAAGTGTAGAAGGGAGGGGATGAGTCATTCCTATCTTCTACCATAGGACCTAAAATAACTGCAGGCTTTTCATCTTGCAAATTAATGGAGTTCTTGGGAAGGTAGGAGACCTCAGATTGTAAAAGATCAGAAAAGCGTTTCTTGAACCCTTCTTATTTAATCAATTCAGTTAGGGGCACAGGAATTCTGATCTTTTGAATTTCATGCTTGAAATTAAAAGAAGATGTAAGCTTTGGAATTTCTCTTATTTCAGGAACATGACTCTGGATTATGGGAGAGAGGGGTTGGTGCTTCTTACCTCTGTGACTGTCTGCTACTTCATTGGCAGGTTTCTCTGTCCTAGTGGACTGCTCAGGAACGTCAGGCGCTATACTCCTTTCCTTGGACCTCAGATCATACCTGCCTTGGCTGCCACTAGCCTTGCCATCCTTGATCAGCTCATTTAGCTGACTGTCCATGAGGGACTCCTCGTAGGCTGATTGAGTGAGGTGAGGAAAAGGAGGAGTGTCTCTGAAGCAATGGATTTCAAGATCAAGCTCGTCTGTTTCTCCTTTTTCCCTCTCAACCACAAATTTTTTTTGAAAAGGGGCCTGAATTTTCTAGTCTTCTCTGTCTCTTCCCCTCTCTCTTTGCACATTCGGGGGAGTAAAATTGTTTGGCCTCCTGAAACCTCCTTTGTTTTCAGTGTTCTTAGGGCCCTTGTATGATTGCCTCCCCTCTACCTTCATTCTCTCCATCTCTGCAGACAGAGACTTCACCATCTTGGTCAGTTCATCCACTTGAGGGTGGGGCACCGATGATCCAGAAGTTGAGGTTTCCGACCTTCCCTTTCTTCAGTCTGCGTCGACCTTGTTCCTTAGTCTGTCAGCTGCTAACACATTGGATTCCACCTCTATGGCCGCATCTTGCATTTGAGCTAAGGAGGTGGCTCTTCTTTCTCTCAACAAAAGATAGAAATCGAGGCCGAACGCACTAGCATAAGAAATTTTGGCCGAGGCTTCTGAGGGTTTTATTTCGGCAGGAATTTTATTATACATCTTATTAAATATTTTGGAGAAGTCAGAGATAGACTCTCCTTCCATTTTCTTCAAAGACCTGAACTCTGTCATGTAGTACATGAAATCCTTCCTATCGCCCCACTGCCTCAGGAAAGCACTATCCAGGGCTTCGATCCCAGCAATAGATCCGGGGGCCAATCCTCTGAACCATTTCCTCACCTCGCCATCGAGGCTCTGGATGAATACTCTCATCCAGACATCTTCATTTTCAATGTTGAGGTTGTTTGCGTAACTATAGAAAGCAGCCAGGTGCTCTTCTGCAGTTACATCCCCTTCTCCGATGAACTTGGGCATGTATTTCAAGTAATCTCCAGCAGGGTGAGGATTCATAGGATGGGGTAGAACTAAGGGAGCATATCTAGCAGCGACTATGGCATCCATTCTATTCAGAGGGGGATTAGCACCGTCCATAGGAATATTAGGTGGAGGAGAACTCAGAGGAGAAGGAGTTCGCAAAGGGTCTACTGGGAATGAGTCCCGAAGTGGAGTGGGAAACAGGAGGGGTTTTAAGGAGAAGGATAACGAGCTCAAGTCAGCAGGTGCTCCTCTTTGCACAGGAGTAGTAACAGTAACAAGAGGAGGAGCAGTACAAATAGGAGTGGGGAAATCTTCTATAGTCTAGGGTCTACACCAAGGTACAGCTATGAGGGAGAGGGGAGTGACAAGGATTTCTCCCTCCAATCCCAGACCAGGAGGGGAAAACTCAGCAGGAACACTCCTGAAATTTAGGAAACGGGAAACCTCTGAAGGAGGTCTATTAAGAAACTAGGGAGGAGAAAATGGAGTTCCTGCAGAAGGAGATGGCAGATTACCTGTTTCGACGATGGAAGCTTCTTCTTTAGGGGCCTTTCCTTTTCTGAGAACCACCTCTGGATCAGTTTCAAGTGTAGCTAGAGGCATCTGTGGATGAGACCGCGTGTGTCTGCCTCTAAAATCCACAATTAGCCAGCAGGTTCGCCACAGTGGAGTCGTCATAATGGAGTTGCCATGTGCAAAGTAGAAATCTTCAAAGGCTCTGATACCCGATGCACCTTCAGAATCAGAGGCTCAATGTCGTTCAATCCTGGGGAAAATTTTCAACTTCGATCCCCGGCAACGGCGCTAGAAATGTTAGCGTCGGAAGTCACCCCTGGATTGCAGCAGGAGTAGAGACCGACGCCCATCAGTTTATGTCACGATTTGTTTACTGAGGTGATCAGATGGAGGTTAACTCAAACGATGTGGTCTTAACTCCGGAACTAGGCCAGGCATGCATGGGCAAGTGAGGTCTTAGGTAACTTCAGACAGTGAGTTGTAGTAAGGGTGAGTAGGGGGAAGACTTGTACCAGAGAGGTGCAAAGGTCTGTCGTAAACATCGGGTTTCTAACAGGCTGTGGGAGAAGACATCTAAACGCAAGATCTTCTTGCATTCAAATGCAAAATGCCGAAGAATACAACAATGCAACAATAAATCCTTTATCATAACATGATTGCAATAATTCTCACGAATCAGTCGTTCACGAACTCTCTCAACATAAGATGAAAATTAGATGGCGTAAGAAAGAATGTCTATCATAAAACAAGAAATCTTACATACAGATGCATAACTAGAGAACTAGAGTGTGTTAAAACTTTACAATCGGGAGCTCCACTCTACCATCGATCCTTACAAAATACAAAAACTGAGCTTATATACTCAGGAGAATTCACTTAACAGAGGCGCACCCAGTCACCCAGGGCTAGGTGTCTTTTCAGTCAAACTCGTACTGGAATCCTTCTTCACGCGCCATCTTAACTGTGCATGGCTCTTGTAGGGAGGGTAGATGAGCCATTAAGTGCCAAGCTAGCGTGTGCAGACTTCTCTATCTCTTCGAAGACTTCGGCATGGCTTCTTTAAAAAAAAATGATACACAGGACCCCTTCGAGTAGACCGCCTGCAGACCCTCCATTCCCACACTTAATGAATGAAAGGAGGTTTCAACCACCTGCTCTTGCCGTCATTTACTCTAGGCGAGAAACAGTATTGAGATCGGATCCGATGGCGCCTGGAGATTGCAATGATCCCCTCTGTAACTGAACTTGGAGCCTTTGGCCCCTCCTGCATAGCTCTCTTTATCTCCCAAGTGACCACAGGTTATGACCATGTGCTTACCCCCAAGGTGCTTTCGGCATTCGCGGATATGAAAGGGCTGATCCCTGCTTCTTCAAATAGCGATGAGCAAAACGCTGAAACGACTTAATCTGGCACCACGTGTCCTTCAAATCTGACGGTCCTAAACTTACCCGACGCTATTGCGGGCCCCAAGTCTTGAGCGCTCTTGTCACTTCGCGCATCGGGGGTATGAGGGAGCTGCTTCTTTCACCTTGGATTCGCGATGAGCGAATAGGCGAGGAGCCTAATCGCGTGCCAGGTGTCTCTTGTGGATGGACGGTCGAGATTGCCTCGTGATACTGCGGGCCCCACTTTGAGCGCCTTTGGCACTTTCGGGGTTCGGGGTTTCGAGAGATAGGATAACATGGAACCTTCACCCTTCTAACTCCCGATTGACGAAACGCTGATGTGAGTGGATCTCGCGCCACACCTCCTCTGGATGGATGGTTGTTACCTTTCCCTACACATAATATGGGCACCATCCATTGCGTTATCTTCGGCGCACCTTTCTATTCGCGATTTCCGGCCAACCGTTGATATACTCATATGGATGGATCCAGACCGTTGACACTATAATTTTGCCCGCTCGCTTGATTTTAAGTATGAAAAGGACTTCTTCTGTTCGCTGTGCTTGGGCGCTCCTCGTGCAACCTGCAAACCTGGATCTTCCGATGCCGAAGACAAGTAATGTTGCTAACAGCTGCCAACAATGGCGACACACTGGTAGAAGCAGTTATCTCTGCTAAAAGGACAAATACAGATTAGGATAACAGGAATAATTCCAACAGAAATAACCAGAAAATTGTTTAAACATCATCAATGATCAAATATTCCAGCAGTGTTTAAAAGATGAAAACTGATAACAATCTTAAGATAAGCGAGCCACGATATTAAAGATAAAATCCCCAATACTGTTGACAGAGCCACTACTTCTAGCAGGCATCCATAGCCTCGACAGGGTTTCCATTTAACCCACTCTGATATCCGTGTCCTGCCAAGAAGTTCCAGATCAGAATAAAGGAGATTTTAAGGTCAAGAGGTTTCATATTTGCAAATTTTCATATACCCGACATTGCTTCGCTGCCAGCAGGCCTGTTCAGTACCCCGACGAAGTTGTCTTGGCGTCATGCATGCATTTACCCGCTGCCAGCAGACCTGTTCAGCATCTCGTCGGGTTTACAAGCACTTCCCATAGCTCTTTTAATGATTTATTTTGTTTTTTAAAGATATATAGTCGAGCGGGGTGACGCTGAAAATTATGATATTTTAACATATTTTTTACAGACCTCAACAGAATTTTTTAGAACTGTCCTTCATTAAGATCTAGAGATGGTTTATTTACAAAACCGACCTTCTAAGGCAGGGAGACATCTTCTGAGTCATTCCCTTAAAGAATAGGGACAGCGTAAGAAGATAATGGATGATCGTGACAGGCTTCACTCACAGATCGAAATCAGTTAACTTCTTACAAACAACAGTCTTTTCTCAATTATGGATGTAAATTTCAGAAGTAGTTTATAATTGATGTTTAGACA
>ML785509.1:52677-74595 GCA_009831015.1 Picea engelmannii | reverse complement strand
AGTATGAAATTCTTCACATAATTGATCAAAATCATAAATTTCAAAAGCATCTAGAAACTCATCTACAAATTGAAACCAATAAAAAATGTGACATGCCGGAAAGGATTCAAACCAATGTTTGATTTGACCTCTAAAAGTAAAAGAGAAAAGTCTGCATAAAACTCTTAAATTTGAGATGTCATGTTTGATGCATTTGCACCAAAACTTGTTAAGGTGGTCTTTAGCAGATATATTGCCTCCACCATCAAAGGTGAGTTTGGACAAGCGAGAGACTCCTACACAGGGAACGTTGGGTAATGAGAAGTTGAAAGCATGTTCCAACACAGTGATTTGGGTAGCCATGTGGGAAATTGGATACATTTAAAATAAAGGCTCCTACAAGGCCGGCTTGTTAGTCGGTCCTCCTTCTAGCGCCATTTGTTGACGGGCGAAAATGAACGCTCGCCAACTGCAAGAGTGGATCCAGTCCGAGGTTGTCTAAATAACCCAAGTCGTTTGGGATGATCCACCCTAATGGGTTTAGCGGCTCCGTTAGCTGATCTAAGTCCTAGGAAAACGAAAGAAAACTACACTAAGGAACTAATCTAAAGAAAACAAAAATTAAAGCAAACTGATAAACAAATCTGAAATAATATATACAGACTATTATCTATGCTATATAGTAATAATTCTATATAATTAAATGTTCAATTATCAACAGAGTTAGATCCAATTACAAATATATGATATTTACAGATTGCAGATTTAAATGAAAACCTACAAAAATCATTTGTAAATTGTCCTAAGACAGCGAAACTATTGTTTTTCGATTTTTAATAATCTTTTATAAGAAAGAAATTAAATAAAAACTATCTAAGCTAAGCAACTGAAATAACAATTCTAACTATGAATCTGAACTATATATATATATCTATCTAAACTACTTAAATAACACTAATAAATTAACTATTAAATAACAAATAGAAAACTGACCTGAAGTAACGCTTCAGGTTTGTCCTATATCCAATAGTTGATTTAGCTGTTTGGTGGGAGGAAACCCGCGCCAGATTACCCACAAGATTCTCGTAAACAGGAAGCAACAATACTCTTCGAATATAAATGACAGGACAAACAAGACATAAAAAGGGACAACAATCTTATAATTTACAAATCATCGTAGTTAGATAAATCCGTGTGCAAAGATTTGTACAAAATGATTCAATTAATGAAGAAGATAAACCTTTATTCATTAAATTGAAACGGAGTAATTGTTGTACTAAAAAAGACATAAGAGACATCAGATATGGACAACACATAAACCAAATCACATCAACCTGCAATGAATTACGATAGCTAAAGTAGTCGATAATTAATTGCAAACTGATATGAAGAAAACTTGAGATAAAATTTTGATATATTGAAAGCTAAAGTTGTTACAAGACATCCACTTTCATCCCAGCTTGTATCATCATAAATCCATAGTCTGTTCTCCCAACAGTGATGATGATGGGTCCATTACAAAAAATAACAAGTATTTAAAGACCATAGGGTAAAACATCCCTGCGGGAATTATCAAAACAGTTTACAAAAAATCTGGGAACAATCTCCCAAGTCCCTATTTTTTCCTATGACTAACAACTGAAAACTATATCTAAACTGCTACAGCATGTCCAATTTGTCAATGAAATTTGTAGGTACCTGTAAGTAGACAAGAATACAGAAGTTTAGATAATGTTTTATTGATAAAATTAACAAAAATCTAATTTTTAAGACTAGCTACAGAATCTTGCGATTCTGTCGCTGGTCTAACTTGGTCACATAATTGTTTTAAAATCAATCCAAAACTTAACAGAATTATATTCGACTTATTAAACCAAATCTTTAATTACTAATTCCAAACAGAGTGAATCATTCATGCCACATCAAACCAAAACTTGTATGCAAATTGAAACAAACGAAATCATGGTTTCTTAACTGAACGGTGACAAGAATATATGCAAAATGTCAAACGTTTGTTATTACCAATTGGGAGCAGATAGAATCGATTGACAGTTGGGGAACCAACAAAATCATCTATTGAACCAATTTCAAAACAGACTATAATCGATTTAGCCAAGTCTTTCATACGAATTCAATAAAGACCAAATATGTCAATCCGAACTTAACAGAATCGTTTTTCAAAATCAAAATTAACAGAGCCGTATCAAATCCATCTTTGATACCAATCTGACTCATACAAGTAATTACACTAATTCAAGGCACGCAGTATTGTTTGCAAATCAAAACAAACAGAAATGAATTGAAACAGTTTGGGGCCAACACAATCGTTATGCAAAATTGTATTAATCAAAACACTGCTACATGATTTTAGTAAACAAATATTGTATACAAGTCAAATGCAATCATAATCCAAATGAAAATGTTTATTCAAAACGAAACATAATCGTTTCTGGTAAATCGAAGTCAACAGGATCGTTTTGAATTTATTAAAAACAAACAGCACTAATCGAAAGAAAAACCAATCAACTACCCTGATTCAAGCATGCAAAATTGTTTCAAAGGCAAAACAGAATTGAAAACAAACCAATCGCTTACACTAATCTGAGAACAATAAAATCGCATTAACCAAATCATAGCTGTGTCCGAGTTTAGCAAACAAATCTTCTGTACATGATTCATAACGATATCATTTTTGGTAAAACGAAAATAACAGAGTTGTTATGAATCTATTAAAAATGAACAGAGCTAATTGAAGACCAACCCAATCCGTTATATTAATTCAAGCAAACTCATAAAGCAAAATCTATGTTGAAATACATACCTGGGCAGTAAAAAAAAAAGGTTGGTCATGATAATTTTGAATTGACAAAGGCTGTTGTTGCTTCGACATTTCTGAAGACAATTGAACCGGTGGTTTTTTGTTTCTTCTCGTTGGCTTGTAGCCTATCGTTCTCCTTCGCCAGCACTGTCACCCGTTCCTCTAACGATTTGATCTTTGATTGCAACAGGGGAACGTTGGTATAATAACGTTCTAGCCAAGCATTACATTGGGTACATGGTGGTTGATCAGGCTTTGGCATCACAGGCAAGGGTTTGTTCAAGTTACCAGGGGTTTCCTTGTGCAGCTTGATTCCCGGGTAGTCAGGATCGTTCTTGAGGCATGGAGGTAAGTTGGAGAAATAGTCATAGGTTTCCATAGAGCATAGACCATGAGAATAGGGATATTCCTCGGCTAGGAAATGCTCAATATCGGAGTCCGAGTCCTCGCTCAACACTATGGGCTTTTGGTCGACGTTTTTCTTGGGTTTGTTCCTGGCACATCTAGATATCCATCGTGTGTTCTTCTTTCCCTTATTGTTGACACCAGTATCACCCTTACCTTTCTTCCTCATAGGCTTCTTGATGGCCTCAGTCTTGTCTTTAGTACACGGGTTGACTATGGTATCGGGTAGGTCGATGTCAGGGTAATATGAGGGTTTGACAGGGGGTAGAAGGATATGAAATGGCACGCCTGGCCCAACCAAAGTTTCTGTAACCACAACCTTATCGACTTGGAAAGACGCAGGAGTGGCAAAGCCATTCCTAGATAGGAAGGCTTGCCAACAGTCACCGCTAAGGCTCAAATGGTGGACGATAATGAGTTTAATCAAGCCGTGATGGAAAAGGATGCTATCAGCCTTCTCACGCTTGAATCTTTTAGACATCTTGTAAAGACTACGCAAGAGATAATGTGGCATATTCAAAGGTTAGCCTATAAAATTCATCAATAATCGAAGATGATATAGAAATACCAAGCCATAACGACCTTCACAGGTCACAAACTATTTAACATTTGCCAAAAGATCGTGCCACCTGGGTTTGAGGGTAGTAATAGGCATACCTCTATCACAGGAAATAATCTTCCTTGATGTGAATAGGAGCGGCCACGACACCTCGTCTACTTTGGAATTTTTAAACCACCTTTGCTCTGTAGCTGGTAGTCCTGTAGCTGAGCTTAGGAATTCCTCATTGAGCTCGAGCTGTATGTCTTCGACCTTAGCCCTGCATCCGTCGAAGGTGAGGGAAAATTGTTGGGCAACCGAAAGATTGAAACCCTCAAACTTCTGGATAAATACCAGCCAGCCACTATTTTCCAAATCCTTACGAGCATTGTTGAACATCAGGAGTGTTTGGCTACCATTTGGCTCTATGCGCACCATAGGTGCCATAGGCGGGAACACACAGTGAGTCGGGTGAACGGGCGAGGGTTTGAACGGGGTATTCGCAGGATTGAATAACTCACAGACTTCCCCGAAAATCAACAGAGGTGACCCGAGATAGGGGGAAGGCATTAATGCCCGAATGTGCGAGGGTGGTGGAACGAAATCAACCCATGCAAAATAGTCATATCCAACTGTACAATCGACGGCGCATATAGCGATTAAAATCACTATTGCATATGTTAAAAACAATGCCATTCAAACAATTAATGAAATCTATGGTAATTCGACCCAAAAATTCGCATAAGCATAGCGTTTGCATAGTTTTAAAACCAAAACAATGAATCGAAATCAACACCAAGGGTTCGATCATATCAAATATGTGTTGTATGAAATGATTACACCAAGGGTCTAACCACAACGTCAATGTGTTTTCATGAAAACAATGTGTCAAGGCAATCGATGAAAGAACATAGAACATCAAACCACCAATGTATTAAGGGCTCAATGACCGTCATTATAACATCATCACAATCTTATAAAAATGAAATCATATTAACAATTAAAAAATGCCAAATGAGTAAAGATCTTGGTATCTTGCCAACTGTGCGACTATAATTAAATTGGAAATGCAATGAACACATAAACAAGAGTAACCAAAATAATCCAGTGACGATTTTAATGTGACTTCGAAATCAAAGTTTTCACGCTTGCAGTCGTGAAAACGAGAACAAAGGTAGGTGTGCAAATGCACGAAATAATAGTGTTGTTTTATTCAAAGATTCCGGTGAAAATTAGGGGTTGCAAAACACTGGTGTAGGCAGCTTATAAGGATAGGATAAAAATGTGAATTGGCTGCCAACACTACTTCACTCTATCCCTGACAACAATTATTGTCCCTTTCTTTTGTAATCATTGCGGGTACTTACTATACAGGTCTCACTGAATGTATTCGAAAATATGATATGATACCATCTGATCCATAAACAGGGGGCTTATAGCCTATTTGTCTCACCAACACAAAATTCTTTGTTAAAATAATTATAACTTTGGCTATTTAGATGTTAGAAAAAATTTTATCGACCAATCAAGTCCCAAGTCGAGTCGGGAAATGCAAGTCGAAGCAAGTCGGGTCGAAGTCGAAGAAAGTTGAAGTCGAATCATCTAAGTCGGATTTACCCAAGTCAAAATTACTCGAGTCAAAATTACTCAAGTCGCATTTGCAAAAGTCGAAATTACTCAAGCTAAATTACTCAAGTCGGATTTCTTCTAAGTCGAGTCGACCAAGAGCTATCTATCGATCGAATGGGGAAGGAAATCTGACCAAAAGGGAAACCAAGTCGGTTTTTAGTGACCAATAACTAGAAGGAATGTCTGAGGGTGAATTTAATCACCAGTAATGTCAGAAAATGTTTTGGAACGAATTTCAGTAACCCACGGTGCATACAAACGTAGGGGAGTTGATTTTAATATCCCCTAAAAACTAAAAACGTTTGCAGGTCGATTTTAATGTTCATCGGCAATCCAGAACATTTCAAAAGTCGATTTGGCATACAACGATGAAGGAAAACATTTTGGGAGAATTTGGTAGAAGGAAAGTTTTCAAAAACATGAATATGGTTCATGGGCAGCTAATGAACGCCCAGACAACCCCAGACCTAGATATCTATAATGTCTATGATTTATGGCCAAAGGAAAAACGCCCAACAAAGTCAGGAATGAGCTCAACAACTTAAAACAAAATTAGAAACCCTCAAATGAATAACAACGACTCTGGAAGGAGGGTCATCGGTTTCCAACCTATGAATTCATTGCATGCTACAATTAAAGAGATGTTAGTCTAGCGTATTAACCCACTAAGAACCAGATTAATATAAAACAAACTCATACAATAGCAATATGAATTTCTGGTCTCTAGAATATACACAGATAACCATTAATTTATAGTGCAGACATTAACCATTCCTAAGAAAACATAAGCCACGACAATCATCACACATAGACTCATATTTTTTTTACCCTGGAAACTCAAACAGGAAAACCAACATTCTTTTGGCTTCAACCAAGATCTTATTTATTTAACCATGGGAATGTTATAGGTTCTCTGGTACATGTCTATTCTCCTCAATAACATCTGGGAAGCCTCTCTACATCATTCACAACAAAAGAACCCCTTTCTCATTGTGAGGATACATTATATAGAATGATGAGTCGACTGGGAGGATAAGTGAAAGGTCGAGTGTCCCCAAATCTTCAGATTCTCTCCAGTTCGTCTCTCCTCCATTTCTTTATTTATTTGTCTTTTATCCCACGGGGGAAAGGTATTATGAGCGTCTCTTTATTCCTTTTCATACAACCATATACTGTCTGACTTTACATACATTACATACAACATTGGACATCAATCATGATGACATGGGGCCCTTCACGTCAACAAGTTGATTTCCTTCATCACTCATAGCCTTAACAATGTTTGTGTTGTTTATCTTTGAGTCCTATGCTGATAGCCAATTGTTCTTGTCGAATCCAATTTAGATCGTAAAGTTATCACAAAGAGCTCATGGATTGTCTGTCGCATGGGCACCCTAAGTTTGGCTCAACCATATTCGCAAGTCTTCCTAGACCTACGGAGCGCTCACCACAACATCACTATAACCACAAACTTCCCATAACAAAGTCACCCTAGTCAACTCACTATAGACTTCCCCAAGGAGGCATGAGTGACCTCAATGCGACTCGACCCCTTGGGGAGGAGCATGTCCTCCTCTTCATTGAAAGCCACCGCAGACTCATTTCTTCATTTCGTCTAAATATGTGCAACTCCCTCCGTTGGTTCCATGGCTCGATCAACCTCATACCTTTATACTTCTCCAATCATCATGACTATTCGTGAAATGATGTGTCTCTTGGGAGGGTGGTTCAAGCCAACTCCCAACTCTCCATGTTGTCAAGTCACTTGGGCATGTTGGGCGCCTACTCCCAAACAACTCATCCAAGGGGCGTGCCTGTTCACCAGGTGCCCCACACCAAGTCAAGTCGTGTCGCACACATCCAAACGACTCGTTGCTAAGGGGTGTGCTCGTTCGTCAGGTGCCCCATACTAAGCCAAGGCGTATTTCACACTCTGTCACATATGTCGAAGACTTGGGCTCTAAATTTCACTTGGTGTGTCTAGCTGACTCGCCATGCCTTTCCCAAGTCCAAGACTTATCCCCATCGTGAGTCTAGCTCACCTTGCCTTGTTCACGATGCAAATCACTAACGACTTGTCCAAGGTGACTTGTGCCACGTGTCAACCCACCAAAAAGTCTATAAGGAAGGGGGAAAATGAATAAATTAATTCTATTGAATTACAGGAGCACCTCTAGTCATCAAACTAGAAAAGAGAAACATATTAAGTTCATACACTACCCTATGATAGTGATGAAGATGAAAACATTAAGCAGATTTTTGTTACTTATTATGGGTGCATTTGCAACTCTTAGTATCTCAGATTGATAATCCATTAAACATTAAATTAAATTATTCTTAGACATTAATCCCTCAATATATTCTACCATTCCTATGTTCTATTAGGCCTCAACAACACCGATCATTATCTATGTTAACCACAAGATACACTAAATAATCGTCATCAAGCATCAACGACTAAATGACAAAAACTTGAATGAAAAGTGTCATATTGAGTGGTTTGTTTCTCCGTTGTTTATGGGGTTTGATGTTTTATTGATTCAGATAGGAATTCTATAAGGATTGGAAGATTCCCTTCACTCTAGGGCACCACATAAATTAACTAAGGGTCGTGGAATTAGGGAAAATGACAAAGAAATCATCCTGAAAATGCAGTGGGTTATATTATATGTTATGAAGAAAAAGACGTGTTCAAGCGCAAAGTTCGCATCTGACATGGGCGCTGCGGAAGATTCCCGTCACTCTAGGGCACCACACAAGATTCTCATACTCACATGGGCTGTTCTTTGTTTCGACGAGTAACACTTGTTCTTCGTGCTCTCTCTTCTATCTACACCTTAACTCATTAAGTTATTTTTGTCTTAAATTAGACTATTATTTTTATTACAATAATAAGTTAACTTATTATTGTCTTACACAAAGGACCCACCAGCCCCCTTGACTTTGGGCTTTTTTGGGGCAAAGGACCCACCTGCCCCCATGACTTTGGGTTTCCTTGGGGAAAGGACGCACTCGGCTGTTCTTTGTTTGACGAGGAACACTTGTTCTTCGTGCTCTCTCTTCTATGTACACCTTACCTCATATTAACTTATTATTGTCTTAAATTAAACTATTATTTTTCTTATAATATTAAATTAACTTATTATTGTCTTAATAAATTAACTTATTATTTTAATTTCTAACCTTTCAATCATTAATTAACTTTTAACCATTACAATGATATGTGTAAATTGCTTAGCTTTGAAGCATGTTTCAATTGATATTTAAATTACTAAACGCTATGCTTTGAAGTATGTGTCCTCCAAAATATAATTTCTTCTAACCATTCAAGGGCATGCTTAAATTGTTATTTAAATTACTAACAACTCTATACTTTGAAGTGTGTGTCGAAAATCTAATTTTTCTTCTAACCATTCAAGGGCAGGCTTATTATTATTATTTAAATTACTAACCACTCTACTTTGAAGTGTATCCTCGAAAATCTAATTTCTAACCATTCAAGTTTTCGATAGCTTTGAAGTTTGTCGTGAAAGTTGTCTCCTAGACGATTTCAATGTCGAAAAAGTTTATTGCAATAGAAAATAAAGGCAATAAAGGCTCAAAAGGAGACTAATTCACTCACCAATTATGTGAGCTTTTTGATTTTTTTTTTTAATCTCTACCAAACTCTTCTAATTTTAAGAAATTCAACAATGAAATGTTAAAATTTATCTTTTTCTTTTCTTCGAGTTCTTAACAATGAAGACAAGACATGGAAGATTATGTGTCTTGGTGTATAAGACAACTAAGATAGATCTCTTAGCACAAGAGTTGGTAAGTTCTTTAGTGATTGTTTTAGGTGACATTGTACAACATTAAAGACTTGAGTCAATAATCACTTGGGCAAAGTTACAAAGTTAAAGTGTTAATGGAATTTTTAGATGCTTAGATATGTTCACTTTCAAGAGGCTAATGACGTTGGTAAACTCTCTAGGGTTGTAAAGATGAAGACTAGACTCGGAACCTTGTAGAAGATTAGACTCAGAACCTTGCAAAAGACAATAGAGGAGCTGTTGGATTCTTTTTATGGTCATGGAGAGAAGACAAACTCTTTGGGACAAAGGTTGGCCTAGATAGGCCAAACTAGTGACAAAACTTCAAGAGGGAGTTATATGTAGCATTTGGTGGATAGTAGTTTAGTGAAGGCATTGGAAGGGGAGTTTGCTACGTTGAAGGCCATAATATACTCTATAGTGACAATAGTGTCCAGAGTGGTGGGTGCTTTCTTAGACAAGCAAAAGAGGATAGATGAAGATAGATGAATATTCAACCAAGAAAGATTGTAGACTAGTTACAGGTTGCACGAAGGAAACCGATGGTTGTTGTAGAACATTCAAGTTACATGGGTTGGACTTGACAACAAACCAAGTTGACAAGGTAGAGGGCACATTAACCTTGGTGTAAAGTAACCAAGGAAAAATATGAGCCCTCCTTGGGTACACTTGGGAAGGAAGAATGGTTAGATGACTTGGGGATGGAAATATTGTTGATTGAAGGTGATGGTAGAATCAGTTTGAACATACATCCCTTAATGTATTTGAGCCAAAGGTATGGTAATCTTTTAGTGGATTCATTTGACTTAGTGGATTCCAGATGGGATGTTGGCATAGTTGTTGGTAGTGACCTTAGCAACCACTTTCCACCTTCTTTTCATTGACATAATTCCATTGGGTGGATTGCTTCCTAGGAGTATGTAGTGGATCCTAGGGATCCAATGAAATGGTGCCAAAATCAATGAAGAGTTTGATACATGATGAAGTTTGTTATAGCAAAAGGATGAAACTTGAGGAGGAAATAACCCATGTTGTTCATCCTCTTCTTCACATTAAGGTTGTTTTAGGTAGCCTACTACCCAAGAAGTGGGGCAATAGGCATGTAGTTGGTTCCTTGGGAGATTTCATTGAGTTGAAGAAGGTGACTTAACATCTTTGAGAAAGGGTTGGAGAACTTTTCTTTGTTCTATAGAGTTGTGCAGAACAATAAAATGTGGAAATAATACACTGTTGGGAATGAAGAAGTGTTTTCTCATCATTTGGATGTGATGGTTGGATTAACTACCCAATTAGTTCAAAATATGAGGGTTAATTATGAGCTTTTGGTCTCAAGTAAACTATGAGGGTGTTTATGTGATATGTCGTGGCAAAGGTGAAACACTACCATATATATTGTGTTGTTTTTCTATTTAATTTAGAGACGATTAAATTATAGATGACCTCACTTTTATTTTTTCCATTGCGTAAAAGATAAAGGGACTAGCCTCATATTGCGGTATTGCCTCCTTGTGATGTGAATCTACTTATTGCTTTTTTATATTAACAATTCTATTTGACATAATTTTAATTTTTTTTTTATCTACTAACCTATATTCATCTTAACTCTTTTTATTAACAAATGAAAAATTAGTAAATAACCCAAATCTTTAACAAGCAACTGTAATGACATAGACACTATTGTAACACTCATTATTAAAATTGTTTTTTCGTTGAAAGCTTACTTCCACATCTTATCTAAAAGTTTAACTAAAAGCTTACTTCCCCATCTTGAGTGAAAGTTAGTGTTAGTGTTGCACTTCTTAAGACCTTAGAATACTCTTAATTAAAAGTGCTAACATGAATTAGATATACAACTAAGGTCCATTCCAAAAATCCAATAACTCAACCAAATATAAATGCATTCTGAGGTGCAATCCTCAATACATTGGCATTGATGATTAGATAAGACTTTCATGGATTTGCAAAATATATTTTTGATTAAGTTGGACAATGCAAGTTTCTTATTGTCACACTTTAAATTTTATTTTTCATTGTCTCAAACTGAAATTATTAATTAAATGTCACAATGAAAATTTTAATTTGCCAGACAATGCAAGTTTCTCAAGCTTCAAATTTTCTTTCTCATAGTTAATCACCGAGCCCATGCCATTCCTTCTAGCAAGCCAATTGGGCTGACCCCGTAAAATGAATGGTATTTGCAAAATGAATAAATTAATTCTATTGGATTATAGGAGGACCTCTAGTCATCAAACGAGGAAAGAGAAAAATATTAAGCTCATACACTACCATATGATAGTGATGAAGATGAAAACATTAAGCAGGTTCTTGTTACTTATCATCAATGTATGGGTGCATTTGCACCTCTTAATATCTCAGATTGGTAATCCATTAAACATTAAATTATTCTTAGACATTAATCCATCAATATATTCTACCACTCTTCTTATCTATTAGGCCTCAACAACACCCATCATTATCTATGTTAACCACAAGATACACTAAATAATTGTCATCAAGCATCAAGGACTAAATGACAAAAAATTGAATGAAAGGTGTCATATTGAGTGGTTTGTTTTTCCTTTGTCTATGGGGTTTGTTGTTTTATTGATTCAGATAGGTTAGTTTGAATGACAGGATTGGAATTCTATAAGTCAGATAGTTTCTTTAAGAAACAAACATATTTGAGACACATACCATTGAGCATCAAAGTTGATATAAGTTAGTTAGTCAACCCAGGGGGTCGGTCCTTCTATTCTCATGTATAGTTCCATATTTGAGACATGTACAAGTGATGATCCAGGTTGATATAAGTTATCCATTCAACCTAAGGGGTTGATCCATCTATTCTCATGTCTAGTTATAACATATCTGACTCGACACAATATTTATATATGATATTCAATAGTGACAATGGCCTAGCCTAGAATTGTTGTCTCTGTTGGACTCTGATTTTCATTAGAGAAAAACCTGCATGCGTTAATCTTTGCCACAATCGCTAGAGTTAGTATCCGTGAGAGGGGGTTAAGCCATGTCGTGAAACTCGCGGGAAGTGTTGAACCCAATGTCCAATAATCTCCCCCTGAGCACGTGCCAAGAATGTTTCGAAATCGAGACATGTCGCTCTGATACCATTTGTTGGACTACGATTTTCATTAGACCAAAACCCATAAGCATTAATCTCTTCCACAATCACCAAAGTTAGGATCTATCAAAGGGAGTTAACCCATGTCAGGAAGCTCGCAAGAATTGTTGAACCCAATGTCCAATAGTCCCTTGGTCCTATTATTCCACCAGTGTCTCAGATGCTTACTATGCTTCTAGTCTTGAATCAACAGATAGGAACAAGCTTGATTCCATGCCACTTTTGTTGATGATACTTAATGAGATGATGTCATGCACCCAGGAGGAGCAAAATGAATGAATGAATATAGAAAAGTCAAAATTAACACCTTCAAGTCCCAATTATAGGATATGGCAAGGCTTAAAACTAGTAGGATAGGGCTTGAAATAGGGCCTAAGACTCGTAGGATAAGACTCAACTTTATTGAAACTAGATAGGCTTTAATATGCAATAAGTAAGTCAGTTAATAAAGCAATATTTAAATAGTGCTTGACATTGACACGAATGAGGCTTGAAATAGATAAGAAACAAGATTGAAATAGGTAAGAAATAGGCTTGAAATAAAGATTTCAATTATTGGATGTGTCCTTCCTTCACCCTTCCTTCCTTCCTACAAATGATCCTGCCTATGCCTATACATGCTTGGATATGGAATAGGTAGGACAAGATCTAGTACAAGAGATTATGCAAGAGTTAGACTAATAAAAGGATAGGACAAGAGATAGGCCAGTAAATGATCTAGGATAGTGTAATAACCGGGCCAAGAGCCAGTAAAAGAGATAGGACATCTACATAAGCCTGTCCACATAACTAAGAAACATAGACCATGATTACATAATTAAGAAAATTTCTCCAATAATATGTCATCAATAAGAGAGGAGTGTAACCTCATCAATGACAACTTCAAAGTATCTTCACATCCCTTTACATTAGTTCATGAGGTTAAGCTTCAAAATCCAACATTGTTTGGTTCAAGATCTCATTCTCCTTTTGTCTCTTTTTCTTGGTTCAATTCACACGAGACACAGTTTTAAAAGCTATCTATGGGTTTATGTATTCCTCATATAGATTTCATCAAGCTTGTAGCTTCCAACAATGGAATCTTAGCTTGGATGGTCTAGTAGAATCAGTCTTTGTAGGAAAGTAAGGTTGACAAAAAAAAAAAAACATCAATCCTCTCACGAGAAAATGTAATCACAATTACCTCATAATGAAAAAGTTGTGTAAATAAAAATAACAGAGTTAATAAAATCAATAGAAAGAGGAAAATGTTCAAGTAAGCACAATTACCTCATAATGGGAAGGTTGTGTAAAGAAAAAGAAGGGAGTTATTGAAATCAATAGAAAGAGGAAAATGTTCAAGTAAGCACAATTACCTCATAATGGGAAAGTTGTGTAAAGAAAAAGAAGGGAGTTAATGAAATCAATAGAAAGAGGAAAAGGGTCATAGACTTGAGAACGTAGGGAAAGAGCATGAGAGAGAAAAGATGAGAGGATGGGAATACATACAGGATCAAAGACATGTGCAAACCATTGCACGATATAAATTAAAATCTTACAATATGTTGTCTTGGATAGGTAGCCTCAACCCTTTATTGGCATCTCTAAAGGGCCAAATTTTAACATGATGCATATTGGCTTTTTCCTGATAAGATTCTATAACAATATGTCATTATGTACTATGACTACAGGTGTTATAAACAATTCATCTACCCCATGTATTTAATCAAATAGCAATGCATGTTTCACCTACTTAGCTACGTGATCTATACCTTCCACTTCAATAGTTATATAACCATCCCATCATAAATCTATCCTTGATATGAATTCATTATTCTATCAATGATAGCGACATGTTTTTCCTCTTAATGAATTTCAAAAATGAAATCCAAACAAATGTATTCAGATGTCTCTTAAAAGTATAGGTGATGGGGTGGTCTCATGCACAACCTTTGATTGTTCACATTGATGGATTGATAAATTGTGTTGTACGTAGTGGTAGTGTTATCCCAAGAGTGATGAATTGGCCATTGGTTGATTGTCGGCTATAATTCTTGGTACAACTAAATATGTAAGGAAATATTCTTGAACCATGGTACTTTATTATAGAGAGTGGAGGTCTACCTCATGACAAGAAAGGAAAATTTCTCATCAGGTATGCTTAGTGACTTGCCCAAGAAATAACTCTCTTTCTTTATGGCCCTGATTCCTTTTCCTTTATTTAGGGATTGTGGGTAAAGAAAGTAAGTAACTACGCAATAGTTATGATTTTAAATATTGTTGGAAAAATATTATATTATATTTAGGAGGTATGTATTAGGAGGCTTGCCACATCGTTTTTGGGTATGGTTTTCCGAGGTAGAACAAAAATAAAGTGCCATCAAGCATAAGCATCCTTCTAGTTAATTGGATTTTGGAGGTGAAGGTGGTTGGTCTAGCAACAACATTAACTAACACAAACATGGGTACCAACTGCTTTAGCTATGACATATAGAAATTTAGGGTTACGATGGGAAAACAATTCATATCTAGAGGGATAATGGGAGGTTGAATTGCTATGATGTGAGGTACACATGAAAAATTGTTGCAACTAATACGTTCAAGATGTAGATTAAAGATTTGTATCAGGATGATTTTCTAGACCAGTTGTTAAGATGCCTTTTATAGAGGGGATGATGGAAAAGGGATGGAAATCACTTAAAATCACAATCCATGGTGTTTTTATGATGGTTTGACAACAAAGCCGAGAATATATCTAAGAAATCCCCCAAAAGAAATAAAATCCAAAGTGAAAAGTCAAGTTTGGAAATTGGAAGTGACTCGACCCTAGGTGAAAAGTGACTTGTTTGAAAGCTTGGCGAAAATGAACCCTAAAAAAATATGGAAAGCTTTAACGCTTTCTTAAAAGAGTGCATAAATGACTCATTGACAAAGGAATTAAAAAAACAAGCACAAAATAGAAGGAGTTCAACACACTGTAGTTGATGAAAGTCAACAAAAGCTTTATATTCAAAATCCTATCCCTCCTTATTTTCCCGTATTCCAATCAAGGTTGGAATTTCAAATCGATACCACCAGTAAAATTTGATGTTTATAATTAAATTGATAAAAAATTTACTTTTACGTATTTCAAAACCATTTGATATTGGCTTTGTCTAATTGTTCTACGTTTTGGCTTTTTTTGTCGGAATTCGACAACATAAATCTGCATGAAATCACAATTTTTTGTTGTTTAAATTTCATTTATGAATGCAGAAATGGATTCAACGTGTCGAAAAAACCTTAGGGCACTCAAATTATACAGAATTAACCACTCAAATATGCAGATCCAACAATTTTTCATCGGATTTTAGACGAATATCCTTGGAAAGTATTCCCATAAAATACCAAAACATAAAACACTTAGACTGCGTGTTTGATAATGAATAGGTTGGATTGTTAATCACATTATTTAAATTACCTTGTAACGATCAATTTTATGTCAACTTCCATCTGTGCTCCCAATGCCCGATCGATCGCATTATTGTTTATGTTTAGAATATTCCCCCAGGTTAATCTTGGAAGAGTTTGTATATCAATCTCTCACCCATGTATAAAAAATTCAAACATACATGAGGAATTCTCCAACTCATTTGGAAGAGTTGAGAGACAAGAAGAAAGACGCACGTGGATTTTAGTTTGGCCAAAGGACCCACCTACCCGCATTGACACAAGCTTAGGTAACGTTCTATTAACATTGCTTTTACCTTCACCAAAGGATCTGTTTGCACACACCCCAAATTTTTGTGGAGAAACAACCGCTCAAAAAACAAGGAGAACCTCATGCCATATTCTAAACATTATACAAAATTATTCTTTTCGAACGATATTTTCTAAGGACATTTTCCTTAAATCTGGCGAGAAATTGTTAGATCCGCAAATTTGAGTGATTATTTTTGTATAATCTGAGTTCCCCAAGGATTTTTCAGCATGTTTAATTGACTTCTACATTCAGAAATGGATTTTAATAAAAAAAAAAGTAGTGATTTTGTGCAAATTTGTATCGTTGGATTCCGATGAAAAAATCCATTTCATAGAACTGTTAGACAACGTCGAAAATCATCACATAGAAGCTATGGATTTCCATGAAGAAAGATGACCAAGTTCCATATATCAATACATGAATTTAGCAGAACCACATCACTTGTCTAACGTCCTCTATCACGTCAATGCTAAGGATATCCATTTATGTCGTGATTTCGATTTTCAAGCAGACACAATTTTTTTTATTTTGAGTCCATTTTCAATGTGGTTTTTTTATTAGCTAAGTATTTTTTCATTCTATCCCTAGTTACTTTATATTTCTACAACTTTAGTTGTCTGGTACTGCTGGAATATTGAGGGGGGGGGTGAATTAGTATGAGCACTTTTACTGCTTTTAACCACAATATATACATAAACTTTATCAGTAGTGTATAATCAATATATCAAGAGCATATAAACATAATAATCAACATCACGTCAAGTACAAAGTACACCGGAATTTATGTGGAAGCATAAATGAGAGAAAACCATGCAATGCTTTCTTATATATCAAAGATTATATTCATTGAAAGCACCAACTTCCCAATTCTCCAGCACCAACTGGAAGGAGGCACCAACCCTCTGATTTACATGCACCAATCTGAAGGAAGCTACAACTCCCTGAATTCTCTGGCTCCAACCATAAGGAGGCTACAACCCTCTAATTCTCAGGTTCCAACCCCCTGATTCTCAGTCTCCAACCTGAAGGAAGCTACAAATCCCTGTGTTCTCCAGCACCAACCGAAAGGAGGCTACAACCCCCTTTCCTTTCCCCGTCCTGCCGCCCTGAAATATAAGTGTATACCAACTGTCACTACCACAATAACTACCACTATCACTGCCACTATCATTGTCGAACTGTCACTGTATCCAACCTGTCACTATCAACCTTTCACTATATCCAACCTATCACATCAACCTGTCCAACCTATCACTTCCACTGATACTCAACCATATCCTCTCACATGGATCATATACCAAGGACACCTCTCAACTAAATGTCCAACATCACCAGCACATGCCTCTATCAAGAATGTATGTTGGATATATGGGCTGACTCGATTTCTACCTTAGTTCTCCAACAAAACTTTAGAAACCATTGGCCCCTCTGGTAAACCAGAAGGCAACAATGTACATAGAGTGCACAATGCAGTCTCACCCGAGATGGCTTATGGGTGATTGCATGACCTAAGTGTCTGCAATCATGGAAGGGATGTAACTCATGGGATTGTTAGACATATTAGACTGCTTCTATTTTAACATGCATTCTACCATACCAACATTCATTAGTTCTACCATTCATTTAACCCTTAATATTCATTCTTCAGGAAATAACATGTGCATTGTAAATTAACCTTAACAAATTCATATCTTCATTCATTAATTCAATTCAAAGAAACAAATAAGGAAAACACACGTGAAGACACCATTTTTTACCATGGTTCACCCCCCGGGCTACACCCACAAAGATCTTCTTCTTATTTATTATTCTTCATCAAAAATTCCCTCGCTGCATGCATTACATCAAAAGTATAGAAATGGTGAGTTTGACTAGCGTCCCACCAGGCTCAACATATTGCAACCTGACCCTCTGTTATACTCCATAAGTCTCCATTATCTCCTCAACTATCCAACCAAAATAGATACTTCTACTCAAAACATATCAAAGACTCAAGACTCAAAAAGGTTCTCCAAGGTAATACATAAGTTCTCAAGTGATTGACACCTCCTATCTACCTCATACATCATATTTATACAAAAAATTGGGTAAAACCCCTTTACATTAACTACCAAAACCCTAATTCAAAGTGGCCTCAACTTGTCTTGCATCAAAAGGTCAAACACTTGGAGTAGCAGTAGGGCCGTTGATTTAGGATGACAGGTGTCCGTAGATCATCAAATCCAGAATATTGATGTATGGAGGAAACTAGGGTTTGAGATTTGAAAAATCCAAAGTCCGGAATCACGAAGGAGATCAGATCCGTTGATTTAGGAAAGAAAGATCTGGTCCGTGGATTTGAAAAGGGAAGATCTGAACTGTCATTTCAGATAGTACTGTCAATATCGGGAGATCGACTGTCCCGTAGCATTGCATGGATCGGAGGTGTGCAAAATTTAAAAAGTTGAGGGTGAGCCGCAATCCAAACCCTAGTTTTGGAGAAAGGACACATGGAGGCTCGAGGATAATTGCGGGCCAAAAAGTAGTTTGGTTTCAAACCACCCTTGGTCGTGGCCACAATCGCATGGTTACGTAAGGCCATTGCCCAAGGTCATATCAAGGAAGGGGAATATTAGAAAAGGAGCTAGTGCCCAGACTCTGAGATTTCGCAGGCGCGAAGAGAAGGGTTGCGGGTACCTTTAGACCTGCACCACGAAGTCAAAAGGGTTTGCATCTCATTATGGAACGAGACCATCAAGGTCTCAAAGAGTTGTTTGGCTCCAGAATTGGAGATCCTTGACCAGGAGGTCGGACTGGTTCCTCAACCTTCCAAATTAGAAACCATGGATGGAGAATCAGTCCTTTAAGAAAAGCAAAAATTGTATGCCCCGTCATGGGTGTGTTACAGAAAACCAACATTCTTTTGGCTTCTGTCGGGCTCTTGTTTATTCAGCAATGGGAAGGTTACAAGCTCTGTAGTACATGTCTATTCTCCTCAATAACATTTGGGAAACCTCTCTACATCATTCATAGCCAAAGAACCCCTTTCTCATTGTGGGGATACATTATATATAATGATGAGTCGACTGGGAGGATAATTGGAAGTTCGATCATCCCCAATGATTCATCTTCTCTCCAGTTTGTCTCTTCTCCATTTCTTTATTTATTTGTCTTTTATGCCAAGAGGGAAAGGTATTATAAGGGTCTCTTTATTCCTTTTCATACAACCATATATTGTCTGACTTTACATACATTACATACAACATTGGGCATTAATCATGATGACATGGGGCCCTTCATGTCAACAAGTCAATTTCCTTCATCGCCCATAGCCTTAAAAATTCATGTGTTGTTCATATTTGAGTCCTGTGCCGATAGCCAATTATTCTTGTTGGATCCGATTCATATCACACCTCCCCAATGGGAGGATTTTGGTCCCCAAAATATGCCAAGGATATATGAAGGAACTTTCTTGCAATCTAGTTCCTCTCATGTCACTTTGATTTCCTTGTAGTCTGTCCCTTGAAACCAATCCACCACATTTCTTGTTGTCCTCTACATGTTGTCCACTCCTTCTGCTACAAAATTGTGCCTTCCTTCAACTCCTCAAGAAAATGAGGTGAAAATTCTTCCACGGTGGGAAGAACCTGATGTTCTTCCTCCTCGTCCAACATGGAGGGTTCAAACAACTTCAAATATTCCACATTCACCACTAAGTTGATCTACATATAAGGTGGAAGTTTTAGTCTAAAGGCGTTCTCATTCACTTACTCAATGATCTCAATTGGTCCATATCTAAGGGGCTTTATTTTCTTCGTTTCTCCTTGTAGTCATTTCTTACTGAGGTAGAGCCACACCTTGTCGCCAACATGAAACTTGTTATCCTCCATGTGCTAATCATGCCTGGCTTTGTACAAATGTTGGCTCTTCACGAGCTGCTCCTGAACCCTTAAATGTATCTACCTGATCTTGTCCACAAATTTTCTTTCCCTCTGTTCTTCTCCTTGTAATTTTGCTTCTTCCCTCCGCTATCCATAAACGATGCAAAATGGTGAAGGAGTTAAATAACCAAAACAAGTCTCTAAAGGGGACTTATTGGTGGAAGAATGGAGTGCTCTATTGTAAGAGTGTTGAATGTAGATTGTTTGCTCAGCCCAAGTCTTTGGATGTTTGTTGTTGTATCCTCTCAACAGTTGCAGCAACATCATGTTTACAACCCCAATTTGTCCATTAGTCTGAGGATGAAAGGAAGTGGAGCACTTCAACTTGGTATCCATTCTCTCCCAAAGCTCTATCCAAAATCTGCCCAAGAACATGTTGTCCCTATCATATATGATGGAAGTTGGAAACACAAAATGTATCCAGACATGGATGAAGAATAGTTCAAGCACTTCTCATCCTGAGATTGTCTTTTTATAAGGAATGAGCACACACATTTTGTTGAAATGGTCCACCACAAAAAGCAAGTAGTCATGGCCTCTACGAGTCATGGTTAAACCTCCAACAAAATCCGTTAAAATTGTCTCACGTGGCTTGTTTGGTATTGGCAATGGAATGTACAAACCAAGTTTCTAGTTTCTTGGCTTACTAGTGTTGCAAAGAACACAACCTCTAACAAAATTTTCCACCTTCTCCTACATCTTTTGAAAATACACATATCATTGCAGATTCACCACTGTCTTTTTCATGCCAAAATGCCCAACAACTCTAGAAGTGTGTGCTTCTCTCATCAATTGCACTCTTTTGTCCTGGAGGATGCATAATTCTCCCATCTTGTACAATATCCCATCTTGGATGTGGTACTCATTTCCTTCCAGGAAAACAACTATGCTTTCCTTTAGTTGCTTGTATACTTCCCTAAAATCTGCATCTCCATCGTAATATTCACTCAAACGTTAATGAGTGAAAGGCTCAAGCTGCATTATCATTCAAATTGCTGCAATTTTCTTTAGTGGTGGTCAAGAGAGCATGTATTCTAGTCTATTCGTGACTCCTTTCTTGTACTTAATCAAAAAATGAAACTATTGCAAGAAATCTAACCACTTGTAATGTCTCACTAGTTGCATCTTTCTCTGACTCTGTAGATATTTAATAGGTTGATTATCTATGTGTACGTTAGTCTATTTCCCCAAGAGGTAACGATTCCACTTCTTCACTTCTTGTACAATTGCAAAGAGATCCTTATCATACGTGGGATAGTCAAGCACTGCTCCATGAAACAAATCTAAATGGTAGCACACAAGACCTCCTCCTTGCATGAGTACTGCTCCTAATGCATATCCACTAGCATTAGTCTCCAGCTCAAACGGTCGTTGCAAATTTGGCATGGCTAACACTAGAGCATTGTTGATTTTCTTCTTCAAGTCTTCAAATTCTCTTTGTCGTGTCTTACCCCATTGAAAGTTATTTCCTTTGGTAGTTATGGAATGCAATGGTGCTTCTACTATGGAGAATTTGACAATGAACTTTCTCAAATAATGAGTTTGATCCGGATTTATGTAGGAACACAATGAAATACAAAAATACACATAAACACAGAGATGCAACGGAAATAAGACTTCATTTCATTAATAACAAATGACTGAAATATGCTTACAGACATAATGGAAATAAACTAGCTAGGGCGCTGATAGCTTATCTCTGAGAAGAGATGTGGCCGCTACTCGCATCCGTGAGAAGATCATTACAATGAGGCTCTGAAGGCCCTTTTACAATAAACGGGAATACCAAAAGTCCTACATCCAAAAACCTAACCCTGGGAGATGAAGCGCCAAAAGTCACGTGGGCCCCGTTTGGGTAAGTTGGTGCATCAACTTCCCGGGGTCGTAACTTTTGCATACGATCTTCGTTTTAGGCGTATGATAGCTCGTTGGAAAGATCTATCTGAGGCCTACA
>ML785509.1:25320-48162 GCA_009831015.1 Picea engelmannii | reverse complement strand
CATCGCGTTCCTTTGTTTCTCGAGGGCCTCCTCGAGCAACATTTTGATAGGATCTCCTGCTCCCTCATCTTTCTTTTCTTCCCCCATGGGCATTCGTCGGGGTTTGCGAGGCTGATCTTGCAAAGGTTCAACCAGATCGAGCCCCAACTCCTTATACCCCGATCTCATTGGGGACATACAAAGAAGGATCAAGAATGAGCAGACCACTCTGATACCACTGATCTGGATTTATGTAGGAACACAATGAAATACAGAAATACACATAAACACAGAGATGCAGCGGAAATAAGACTCCATGTCATTAATAACAAATGACTGAAATATGCTTACAGACATAATGGAAATAAACTAGCTAGGGTGTTAGTAGCTTATCTCTGAGAAGAGATGTGGCTTCTACTCGCATCCGTGAGAAGATCATTACAATGAGGCTCTGAAGGCCCTTTTACAATAAACAGGAATGCCAAAAGTCCTAGACATCCAAAAACCTAACCCTGGGAAATGAAGCGCCAAAAGTCATGTGGGCCCCGTTTGGGTAAGTTGGTGCATCAACTTCCCGGGGTCGTAACTTTTGCATACGATCTCCGTTTTAGGCGTATGATAGCTCATTGGAAAGATCTATCCGAGGCCTACAATGCTAAAGACAAAATAGCATTGTTAGATGTTATTTTGTGAGAGAAACATACCCAAAAAAAACATCATTTAGGGCCTCAAAATGGTCCCGGAAGTTCAGGACCAGAAAAAACTGCTAAAAATAGTAAACTGTGCAAAAACTGAAAAACTGAAAGAAGCAATGGTAGGGGTCCAAGTGGAATAGGTGGGTGGCCACCAATATCCACCTGGATCAGAGTTTCTCTCATGAAACTCTTGACCTATGTCACATTGGTGGGAATAGGCCATTGTGTGATGGTTGCAAGCTTCTCTAGATCTACCCTCACCTCTCCTCCTCCAATCACGTGTCCAAGATATATCAAGGAAGACTTCCCAAACTCACATTTCTGCAAGTTGGAAATCAACCGATTCTTCTTCAAGATCTTTAATACCTGTGTCACATGTGAGAGGTTCTCTTTCCAAGTGTTTCTAAAGATTAGTATGTCATCCAGATATACTATTACAAAAGATTCAATGAAGGGACGTAGTACATCATTCATGAGTTTCATAAATGTTGCAGGTGCATTGCATAATCCAAAAGGCATTACTAACCATTCATAGAAACCTTGTCTTGTTTTGAACGATGTCTTCCACACATCTTATGCTTTGATCCTCACTTGGTGGTAACCTAATTTGAGGTCCATCTTAGTGAAGAATTTATCTTGATGAAACTAATCCAACAAGTCATCAATCCTTGGCAAAGGATATCTATTCTTGATGATGATCTTATTCAAGGCATGGTAGTCAATGCAAATTCTGTATCTTCCATCTTTCTTCGTCACCATGATGATGGGTGAACCACACGATGATGTACTGGGTCTAGTGACTCCCTGCTTCAACAATTGTTTCTGTTGCTTCTTTACTTCATCTACTTCGATGATGAACTTCATGTACAACCCATTTTTAGGTAGTGGTGATTCCAGAAACAATTGAATCTTGTGTTCAACCTCTCTCTTGGGTGGAAGTCCCTGAGGCTCTTAAAACACTTCAATGTAGGATTCAATTAGTTTTTGTAATTGTTGATGCTGATCACCACTACATCCTTCCAAGGATGCCTTCATCTCCAACTTGATGCCTTCTCCTTATTGTTTTCCTTCTCTCGGGAACAACAAGACAAACTTCTTTGTACTACCCATGATTCTTCTTTCCTGATGAGCATCGATCAAAAGAGCTTAGCTTTATCCTTGTGTGCATTTATGACATAAGATTTCCCATCCTTGACTAGCCTGTACTGGTTTTCTCTCCTTTTGAAAATGGTGTCCCTCATGTACAAATATGGATTTCCCAAGATAAATCCACATATGTCTAGAGAAACCACATCTACAACTACTTCATCGACAAAATTTTGATTGATGGAAAACTTAAATTTGCATTGATTTCTCACTTTCAATTCCACATATTTCCCTACCCATCCCAGGGGGTATGGATGTGGATTATATTGAGTCTCTAGCCCGATCTTCTCAACCAATTGTGCAGATATCAAGTTGGATTGTGAACTTGGATCGAACAAACAATCCACCTTGCTTTGATTCATGTGAATTTTAATGCAGAAAAGTCCAGTCATTTCCTTCTCCTCCTTGTGATTGCAGCCAATCAATGGCACCTCTTTCTGAAGATTAGTGCAGTTAATCTTCACTTCTGGGTATGATGTGCTATCCACCCATTCCTCAGTATCCACTAATATTAATGCTTTCTTCTTCTTTTTCTAAAAATATTTGGGGCGCTTCTCAGGGTGAAATTTCCAACAATTCTACTCCACGTGTCCCTTTCGATCACATCCTTTACATTGTTAGATGGAAGGTGTTTCTTCTTGTGTTTCTACCACAAGATTCTTCTCATTCCACTTCTTCTTGTTTTTCCTCTTTCTCTGTTGCTCTTGTGGTTCTACTTGCTTGTGAGGATTTGTTTGTTGCTTCTGCTTGTCTCCCTTAAGGAATTGTGCTTTAATGTTGGCCTCATCAATTGTCTTTGGTCTAAATAACATCAATTGCCTACGTATTTGAGGTAGAAATGCCCCCAAATACTTGAGCAACATGTCCAGACTTTTGAGAGAGACTCCCAAATAAATTGCTCTCTTCCTAAACTCTATTGTGGACTCCTGAATTGATTGTCCTTGTCTCTGTCTGAAGTAATGTCATACTATTTGTTTGTGTTCCTCATATCCTCTTGGATAAAATTGAGATTTGATCATGTTCTTAAACACTTCCCAATCATTCATTGGTGGCTCATTTCCTAGTGCTCTGCTTACTACATCACACTCCCACCATGTCAAAGCATGGCCTTCAAGCTTCATCCAAGCAAAAGCAATATTTTATTTTTCAATTACTTCAAGAATGTTGAAGTACACTTCCATATGTTGTAGCCATTGGTTCAGCTTGATAGCATCCACTTCTCCAACATAATGATTTGGTTCCACTTTAGCCTTTACACGAAAAGGTACGTGTGTCTTGTTGTAGCTGCACTCTCCCATTTCTGGCTCAATCTTACATTTTGTCTTTGGACTATTTTCTTCCTTCTTGGGGCCATCATGCCCATCATTCATTGAGGGTGTTTCCTTCCCCTTTGATTCCAATAGTTGTGACACCATTGATGTCAACATGGCCAAACTCTTTCAAATCGATCCAACCTAACCATGGGATCTTCTTCCTCTTCACCTTCATAATGTTCCCTTGAAATTCTTGATGCTCTACTTCGCACTATCCCTGACAACAATTCTTGTCCCTTTTTTTGTAATCACTGTGGGTACATACCAAACAGGTCTCACTGAATGTATTCACAAATATGATATGATAACATTTGATCCTTAAATGGGAGGCTTATAGCCTATCTGTCTCACCAACACAGAATTCTCTGTTGAAATAATTATAACTCTAGTTGTTTAGATGTCGAATTTTTTTTTATCGACCAATCAAGTCCCAAGTCGAGTCGGGAAATGCAAGTTGAAGCAAGTCGAGTCAAAGTCGAAGCAAGTCGAAGTCGAATCATCTAAGCCAAATTTACCCAAGTCGAAATTTCTCAAGTCAAAATGACTCAAGTCGGATATATCCAAGTCGAAATTACTCAAGTCTGATTTCTTCTAAGTCGAGTCGACCAAGAGTTGTCTATAGGTCGAATGGGGAAGGAAATTTGACGAAAAGGGAAACCAAGTGAAATTTTTAGTGACCAATAGCTGGAAGGAATGTCTGAGGGTGAATTTAATCACCAGTAATGTCAGAAACCATTTTGGAACGAATTTGGGTAACCCACGGTGCATAAAAACGTAGGGGAGTTGATTTTAATATTCCATGAAAACTAACAACATTTGCAGGTCGATTTTAATGTTCGTCGACAATCCAGAATGTTTCAAAAGTCGATTTGGCATACAACAATGAAAGAAAACATTTTGGGAGAATTTGTTAGCAAGAAATTTTTCAAAAACATGAATATGGTTTGTGGGCAGCTAATGAATGCCCATACAACCCCAGACCTAGATATCCAGGGACGATTTTAAGGATGGAAATTTGTTTTAAAATGTAGAAACCTTGGCGAATCTTACTAATCCTTCATATGCCAACTATAAAATGTTTGGCGATATTTTTGTAAAAATATTCAAATGTATAAGGATTTTATATAGTTTGTATAAAATTTTGGCGATTTTTAAAGTAAAGTAATTTTATCCTTTAGAATTTGGGCGAATCATTTTTAGAATAGTGAATCTTATTTTGAGAAAAACCATGGAAAATTAGCCCACGAGCGAAATTTAGCCCCTAAAATCATCCATGTAGATATCTATAATGTCTATGATTTATGGCCAAAGGAAAAACGCCCAACGAGATCGACAATGAGCACAACGACTAAAAAAAAAATTAAAAACCCCCGAATGAATAACAATGACTCTAGAAGGAGGGTCGTCGATTTCCAACCTCTGAATTCATTGCACGACTACAATTAAAGAGTTGTTAGTCTAGCGTATTAACCCCTTGAGAACCAGATTAATATAAAACACGCCCATACAATAGAAATATGAATTTTTGGTCTCTAGAATATACACATATAACTATTAAATTATAGTGCAGACATTAACCATTCTTAAGAAAACATAAACCATGACAATCATCACACATAGACTCAAATTTTTTTTACCCTAGAAATCGAAATGGGAAACCAACGTTCTTTTGGCTTCAACCAGGATCTTATTTATTTAACAATGGGAAAGTTACAGGGTCTCTGGTACATGTCTATTCTCCTCGGTAACATCTGGGAAGCCTCTCTACATCATTCACAACCAAAGAACCCCTTTCTCATTGTGGGGATGCATTATATAGAATGATGATTCGACTGGGAGGATAAGTGAAAGGTCAGGCGTCCCCAAATCTTCAGATTCTCTCTAGTTCATCTCTCCTCCATTTCTTTATTTATTTGTCTTTTATCCCACGGGGGAAAGGTATTATGAGTGTCTCTTTATTCCTTTTCTTAAAACCATATACTGCTCGACTTTACATACAACATTGGACATCAATCATGATGACACGAGACCCTTCACGTCAATAAGTTGGAATTAGGGAAAATGACAAAGAAATCATCCTGAAAATGCAGTGGTTTATATTATATGTTATGAAGAAAAAAACGTGTTCTTAGGCATGAAAAAAAACATCGCCAAGCGCAAAGTTCGCATCTGACATGGGCGCTAACTCTAGGGCACCACACAAGATTCTCATACTCACATGGGCTGTTCTTTGTTTCGACGAGTAACACTTGTTCTTCGTGCTCTCTCTTCTATCTACACCTTAACTCATATTAAGTTATTTTTGTCTTAAATTAGACTATTATTTTTATTACAATAATAAGTTAACTTATTATTGTCTTACACAAAGGACCCACCAGCCCCCTTGACTTTGGGCTTTTTTGGGGCAAAGGACCCACCTGCCCCCATGACTTTGGGTTTCCTTGGGGAAAGGACGCACTCGGCTGTTCTTTGTTTGACGAGGAACACTTGTTCTTCGTGCTCTCTCTTCTATGTACACCTTACCTCATATTAACTTATTATTGTCTTAAATTAAACTATTATTTTTCTTATAATATTAAATTAACTTATTATTGTCTTAATAAATTAACTTATTATTTTAATTTCTAACCTTTCAATCATTAATTAACTTTTAACCATTACAATGATATGTGTAAATTGCTTAGCTTTGAAGCATGTTTCAATTGATATTTAAATTACTAAACGCTATGCTTTGAAGTATGTGTCCTCCAAAATATAATTTCTTCTAACCATTCAAGGGCATGCTTAAATTGTTATTTAAATTACTAACAACTCTATACTTTGAAGTGTGTGTCGAAAATCTAATTTTTCTTCTAACCATTCAAGGGCAGGCTTATTATTATTATTTAAATTACTAACCACTCTACTTTGAAGTGTATCCTCGAAAATCTAATTTCTAACCATTCAAGTTTTCGATAGCTTTGAAGTTTGTCGTGAAAGTTGTCTCCTAGACGATTTCAATGTCGAAAAAGTTTATTGCAATAGAAAATAAAGGCAATAAAGGCTCAAAAGGAGACTAATTCACTCACCAATTATGTGAGCTTTTTGATTTTTTTTTTTAATCTCTACCAAACTCTTCTAATTTTAAGAAATTCAACAATGAAATGTTAAAATTTATCTTTTTCTTTTCTTCGAGTTCTTAACAATGAAGACAAGACATGGAAGATTATGTGTCTTGGTGTATAAGACAACTAAGATAGATCTCTTAGCACAAGAGTTGGTAAGTTCTTTAGTGATTGTTTTAGGTGACATTGTACAACATTAAAGACTTGAGTCAATAATCACTTGGGCAAAGTTACAAAGTTAAAGTGTTAATGGAATTTTTAGATGCTTAGATATGTTCACTTTCAAGAGGCTAATGACGTTGGTAAACTCTCTAGGGTTGTAAAGATGAAGACTAGACTCGGAACCTTGTAGAAGATTAGACTCAGAACCTTGCAAAAGACAATAGAGGAGCTGTTGGATTCTTTTTATGGTCATGGAGAGAAGACAAACTCTTTGGGACAAAGGTTGGCCTAGATAGGCCAAACTAGTGACAAAACTTCAAGAGGGAGTTATATGTAGCATTTGGTGGATAGTAGTTTAGTGAAGGCATTGGAAGGGGAGTTTGCTACGTTGAAGGCCATAATATACTCTATAGTGACAATAGTGTCCAGAGTGGTGGGTGCTTTCTTAGACAAGCAAAAGAGGATAGATGAAGATAGATGAATATTCAACCAAGAAAGATTGTAGACTAGTTACAGGTTGCACGAAGGAAACCGATGGTTGTTGTAGAACATTCAAGTTACATGGGTTGGACTTGACAACAAACCAAGTTGACAAGGTAGAGGGCACATTAACCTTGGTGTAAAGTAACCAAGGAAAAATATGAGCCCTCCTTGGGTACACTTGGGAAGGAAGAATGGTTAGATGACTTGGGGATGGAAATATTGTTGATTGAAGGTGATGGTAGAATCAGTTTGAACATACATCCCTTAATGTATTTGAGCCAAAGGTATGGTAATCTTTTAGTGGATTCATTTGACTTAGTGGATTCCAGATGGGATGTTGGCATAGTTGTTGGTAGTGACCTTAGCAACCACTTTCCACCTTCTTTTCATTGACATAATTCCATTGGGTGGATTGCTTCCTAGGAGTATGTAGTGGATCCTAGGGATCCAATGAAATGGTGCCAAAATCAATGAAGAGTTTGATACATGATGAAGTTTGTTATAGCAAAAGGATGAAACTTGAGGAGGAAATAACCCATGTTGTTCATCCTCTTCTTCACATTAAGGTTGTTTTAGGTAGCCTACTACCCAAGAAGTGGGGCAATAGGCATGTAGTTGGTTCCTTGGGAGATTTCATTGAGTTGAAGAAGGTGACTTAACATCTTTGAGAAAGGGTTGGAGAACTTTTCTTTGTTCTATAGAGTTGTGCAGAACAATAAAATGTGGAAATAATACACTGTTGGGAATGAAGAAGTGTTTTCTCATCATTTGGATGTGATGGTTGGATTAACTACCCAATTAGTTCAAAATATGAGGGTTAATTATGAGCTTTTGGTCTCAAGTAAACTATGAGGGTGTTTATGTGATATGTCGTGGCAAAGGTGAAACACTACCATATATATTGTGTTGTTTTTCTATTTAATTTAGAGACGATTAAATTATAGATGACCTCACTTTTATTTTTTCCATTGCGTAAAAGATAAAGGGACTAGCCTCATATTGCGGTATTGCCTCCTTGTGATGTGAATCTACTTATTGCTTTTTTATATTAACAATTCTATTTGACATAATTTTAATTTTTTTTTTATCTACTAACCTATATTCATCTTAACTCTTTTTATTAACAAATGAAAAATTAGTAAATAACCCAAATCTTTAACAAGCAACTGTAATGACATAGACACTATTGTAACACTCATTATTAAAATTGTTTTTTCGTTGAAAGCTTACTTCCACATCTTATCTAAAAGTTTAACTAAAAGCTTACTTCCCCATCTTGAGTGAAAGTTAGTGTTAGTGTTGCACTTCTTAAGACCTTAGAATACTCTTAATTAAAAGTGCTAACATGAATTAGATATACAACTAAGGTCCATTCCAAAAATCCAATAACTCAACCAAATATAAATGCATTCTGAGGTGCAATCCTCAATACATTGGCATTGATGATTAGATAAGACTTTCATGGATTTGCAAAATATATTTTTGATTAAGTTGGACAATGCAAGTTTCTTATTGTCACACTTTAAATTTTATTTTTCATTGTCTCAAACTGAAATTATTAATTAAATGTCACAATGAAAATTTTAATTTGCCAGACAATGCAAGTTTCTCAAGCTTCAAATTTTCTTTCTCATAGTTAATCACCGAGCCCATGCCATTCCTTCTAGCAAGCCAATTGGGCTGACCCCGTAAAATGAATGGTATTTGCAAAATGAATAAATTAATTCTATTGGATTATAGGAGGACCTCTAGTCATCAAACGAGGAAAGAGAAAAATATTAAGCTCATACACTACCATATGATAGTGATGAAGATGAAAACATTAAGCAGGTTCTTGTTACTTATCATCAATGTATGGGTGCATTTGCACCTCTTAATATCTCAGATTGGTAATCCATTAAACATTAAATTATTCTTAGACATTAATCCATCAATATATTCTACCACTCTTCTTATCTATTAGGCCTCAACAACACCCATCATTATCTATGTTAACCACAAGATACACTAAATAATTGTCATCAAGCATCAAGGACTAAATGACAAAAAATTGAATGAAAGGTGTCATATTGAGTGGTTTGTTTTTCCTTTGTCTATGGGGTTTGTTGTTTTATTGATTCAGATAGGTTAGTTTGAATGACAGGATTGGAATTCTATAAGTCAGATAGTTTCTTTAAGAAACAAACATATTTGAGACACATACCATTGAGCATCAAAGTTGATATAAGTTAGTTAGTCAACCCAGGGGGTCGGTCCTTCTATTCTCATGTATAGTTCCATATTTGAGACATGTACAAGTGATGATCCAGGTTGATATAAGTTATCCATTCAACCTAAGGGGTTGATCCATCTATTCTCATGTCTAGTTATAACATATCTGACTCGACACAATATTTATATATGATATTCAATAGTGACAATGGCCTAGCCTAGAATTGTTGTCTCTGTTGGACTCTGATTTTCATTAGAGAAAAACCTGCATGCGTTAATCTTTGCCACAATCGCTAGAGTTAGTATCCGTGAGAGGGGGTTAAGCCATGTCGTGAAACTCGCGGGAAGTGTTGAACCCAATGTCCAATAATCTCCCCCTGAGCACGTGCCAAGAATGTTTCGAAATCGAGACATGTCGCTCTGATACCATTTGTTGGACTACGATTTTCATTAGACCAAAACCCATAAGCATTAATCTCTTCCACAATCACCAAAGTTAGGATCTATCAAAGGGAGTTAACCCATGTCAGGAAGCTCGCAAGAATTGTTGAACCCAATGTCCAATAGTCCCTTGGTCCTATTATTCCACCAGTGTCTCAGATGCTTACTATGCTTCTAGTCTTGAATCAACAGATAGGAACAAGCTTGATTCCATGCCACTTTTGTTGATGATACTTAATGAGATGATGTCATGCACCCAGGAGGAGCAAAATGAATGAATGAATATAGAAAAGTCAAAATTAACACCTTCAAGTCCCAATTATAGGATATGGCAAGGCTTAAAACTAGTAGGATAGGGCTTGAAATAGGGCCTAAGACTCGTAGGATAAGACTCAACTTTATTGAAACTAGATAGGCTTTAATATGCAATAAGTAAGTCAGTTAATAAAGCAATATTTAAATAGTGCTTGACATTGACACGAATGAGGCTTGAAATAGATAAGAAACAAGATTGAAATAGGTAAGAAATAGGCTTGAAATAAAGATTTCAATTATTGGATGTGTCCTTCCTTCACCCTTCCTTCCTTCCTACAAATGATCCTGCCTATGCCTATACATGCTTGGATATGGAATAGGTAGGACAAGATCTAGTACAAGAGATTATGCAAGAGTTAGACTAATAAAAGGATAGGACAAGAGATAGGCCAGTAAATGATCTAGGATAGTGTAATAACCGGGCCAAGAGCCAGTAAAAGAGATAGGACATCTACATAAGCCTGTCCACATAACTAAGAAACATAGACCATGATTACATA
Organism: Picea engelmannii; assembly: GCA_009831015.1. Lineage (NCBI taxonomy): Eukaryota > Viridiplantae > Streptophyta > Pinopsida > Pinales > Pinaceae > Picea > Picea engelmannii. The sequence continues at coordinate 37,813 of ML785509.1, read as the reverse complement.
ATTAAGAAAATTTCTCCAATAATATGTCATCAATAAGAGAGGAGTGTAACCTCATCAATGACAACTTCAAAGTATCTTCACATCCCTTTACATTAGTTCATGAGGTTAAGCTTCAAAATCCAACATTGTTTGGTTCAAGATCTCATTCTCCTTTTGTCTCTTTTTCTTGGTTCAATTCACACGAGACACAGTTTTAAAAGCTATCTATGGGTTTATGTATTCCTCATATAGATTTCATCAAGCTTGTAGCTTCCAACAATGGAATCTTAGCTTGGATGGTCTAGTAGAATCAGTCTTTGTAGGAAAGTAAGGTTGACAAAAAAAAAAAAACATCAATCCTCTCACGAGAAAATGTAATCACAATTACCTCATAATGAAAAAGTTGTGTAAATAAAAATAACAGAGTTAATAAAATCAATAGAAAGAGGAAAATGTTCAAGTAAGCACAATTACCTCATAATGGGAAGGTTGTGTAAAGAAAAAGAAGGGAGTTATTGAAATCAATAGAAAGAGGAAAATGTTCAAGTAAGCACAATTACCTCATAATGGGAAAGTTGTGTAAAGAAAAAGAAGGGAGTTAATGAAATCAATAGAAAGAGGAAAAGGGTCATAGACTTGAGAACGTAGGGAAAGAGCATGAGAGAGAAAAGATGAGAGGATGGGAATACATACAGGATCAAAGACATGTGCAAACCATTGCACGATATAAATTAAAATCTTACAATATGTTGTCTTGGATAGGTAGCCTCAACCCTTTATTGGCATCTCTAAAGGGCCAAATTTTAACATGATGCATATTGGCTTTTTCCTGATAAGATTCTATAACAATATGTCATTATGTACTATGACTACAGGTGTTATAAACAATTCATCTACCCCATGTATTTAATCAAATAGCAATGCATGTTTCACCTACTTAGCTACGTGATCTATACCTTCCACTTCAATAGTTATATAACCATCCCATCATAAATCTATCCTTGATATGAATTCATTATTCTATCAATGATAGCGACATGTTTTTCCTCTTAATGAATTTCAAAAATGAAATCCAAACAAATGTATTCAGATGTCTCTTAAAAGTATAGGTGATGGGGTGGTCTCATGCACAACCTTTGATTGTTCACATTGATGGATTGATAAATTGTGTTGTACGTAGTGGTAGTGTTATCCCAAGAGTGATGAATTGGCCATTGGTTGATTGTCGGCTATAATTCTTGGTACAACTAAATATGTAAGGAAATATTCTTGAACCATGGTACTTTATTATAGAGAGTGGAGGTCTACCTCATGACAAGAAAGGAAAATTTCTCATCAGGTATGCTTAGTGACTTGCCCAAGAAATAACTCTCTTTCTTTATGGCCCTGATTCCTTTTCCTTTATTTAGGGATTGTGGGTAAAGAAAGTAAGTAACTACGCAATAGTTATGATTTTAAATATTGTTGGAAAAATATTATATTATATTTAGGAGGTATGTATTAGGAGGCTTGCCACATCGTTTTTGGGTATGGTTTTCCGAGGTAGAACAAAAATAAAGTGCCATCAAGCATAAGCATCCTTCTAGTTAATTGGATTTTGGAGGTGAAGGTGGTTGGTCTAGCAACAACATTAACTAACACAAACATGGGTACCAACTGCTTTAGCTATGACATATAGAAATTTAGGGTTACGATGGGAAAACAATTCATATCTAGAGGGATAATGGGAGGTTGAATTGCTATGATGTGAGGTACACATGAAAAATTGTTGCAACTAATACGTTCAAGATGTAGATTAAAGATTTGTATCAGGATGATTTTCTAGACCAGTTGTTAAGATGCCTTTTATAGAGGGGATGATGGAAAAGGGATGGAAATCACTTAAAATCACAATCCATGGTGTTTTTATGATGGTTTGACAACAAAGCCGAGAATATATCTAAGAAATCCCCCAAAAGAAATAAAATCCAAAGTGAAAAGTCAAGTTTGGAAATTGGAAGTGACTCGACCCTAGGTGAAAAGTGACTTGTTTGAAAGCTTGGCGAAAATGAACCCTAAAAAAATATGGAAAGCTTTAACGCTTTCTTAAAAGAGTGCATAAATGACTCATTGACAAAGGAATTAAAAAAACAAGCACAAAATAGAAGGAGTTCAACACACTGTAGTTGATGAAAGTCAACAAAAGCTTTATATTCAAAATCCTATCCCTCCTTATTTTCCCGTATTCCAATCAAGGTTGGAATTTCAAATCGATACCACCAGTAAAATTTGATGTTTATAATTAAATTGATAAAAAATTTACTTTTACGTATTTCAAAACCATTTGATATTGGCTTTGTCTAATTGTTCTACGTTTTGGCTTTTTTTGTCGGAATTCGACAACATAAATCTGCATGAAATCACAATTTTTTGTTGTTTAAATTTCATTTATGAATGCAGAAATGGATTCAACGTGTCGAAAAAACCTTAGGGCACTCAAATTATACAGAATTAACCACTCAAATATGCAGATCCAACAATTTTTCATCGGATTTTAGACGAATATCCTTGGAAAGTATTCCCATAAAATACCAAAACATAAAACACTTAGACTGCGTGTTTGATAATGAATAGGTTGGATTGTTAATCACATTATTTAAATTACCTTGTAACGATCAATTTTATGTCAACTTCCATCTGTGCTCCCAATGCCCGATCGATCGCATTATTGTTTATGTTTAGAATATTCCCCCAGGTTAATCTTGGAAGAGTTTGTATATCAATCTCTCACCCATGTATAAAAAATTCAAACATACATGAGGAATTCTCCAACTCATTTGGAAGAGTTGAGAGACAAGAAGAAAGACGCACGTGGATTTTAGTTTGGCCAAAGGACCCACCTACCCGCATTGACACAAGCTTAGGTAACGTTCTATTAACATTGCTTTTACCTTCACCAAAGGATCTGTTTGCACACACCCCAAATTTTTGTGGAGAAACAACCGCTCAAAAAACAAGGAGAACCTCATGCCATATTCTAAACATTATACAAAATTATTCTTTTCGAACGATATTTTCTAAGGACATTTTCCTTAAATCTGGCGAGAAATTGTTAGATCCGCAAATTTGAGTGATTATTTTTGTATAATCTGAGTTCCCCAAGGATTTTTCAGCATGTTTAATTGACTTCTACATTCAGAAATGGATTTTAATAAAAAAAAAAGTAGTGATTTTGTGCAAATTTGTATCGTTGGATTCCGATGAAAAAATCCATTTCATAGAACTGTTAGACAACGTCGAAAATCATCACATAGAAGCTATGGATTTCCATGAAGAAAGATGACCAAGTTCCATATATCAATACATGAATTTAGCAGAACCACATCACTTGTCTAACGTCCTCTATCACGTCAATGCTAAGGATATCCATTTATGTCGTGATTTCGATTTTCAAGCAGACACAATTTTTTTTATTTTGAGTCCATTTTCAATGTGGTTTTTTTATTAGCTAAGTATTTTTTCATTCTATCCCTAGTTACTTTATATTTCTACAACTTTAGTTGTCTGGTACTGCTGGAATATTGAGGGGGGGGGTGAATTAGTATGAGCACTTTTACTGCTTTTAACCACAATATATACATAAACTTTATCAGTAGTGTATAATCAATATATCAAGAGCATATAAACATAATAATCAACATCACGTCAAGTACAAAGTACACCGGAATTTATGTGGAAGCATAAATGAGAGAAAACCATGCAATGCTTTCTTATATATCAAAGATTATATTCATTGAAAGCACCAACTTCCCAATTCTCCAGCACCAACTGGAAGGAGGCACCAACCCTCTGATTTACATGCACCAATCTGAAGGAAGCTACAACTCCCTGAATTCTCTGGCTCCAACCATAAGGAGGCTACAACCCTCTAATTCTCAGGTTCCAACCCCCTGATTCTCAGTCTCCAACCTGAAGGAAGCTACAAATCCCTGTGTTCTCCAGCACCAACCGAAAGGAGGCTACAACCCCCTTTCCTTTCCCCGTCCTGCCGCCCTGAAATATAAGTGTATACCAACTGTCACTACCACAATAACTACCACTATCACTGCCACTATCATTGTCGAACTGTCACTGTATCCAACCTGTCACTATCAACCTTTCACTATATCCAACCTATCACATCAACCTGTCCAACCTATCACTTCCACTGATACTCAACCATATCCTCTCACATGGATCATATACCAAGGACACCTCTCAACTAAATGTCCAACATCACCAGCACATGCCTCTATCAAGAATGTATGTTGGATATATGGGCTGACTCGATTTCTACCTTAGTTCTCCAACAAAACTTTAGAAACCATTGGCCCCTCTGGTAAACCAGAAGGCAACAATGTACATAGAGTGCACAATGCAGTCTCACCCGAGATGGCTTATGGGTGATTGCATGACCTAAGTGTCTGCAATCATGGAAGGGATGTAACTCATGGGATTGTTAGACATATTAGACTGCTTCTATTTTAACATGCATTCTACCATACCAACATTCATTAGTTCTACCATTCATTTAACCCTTAATATTCATTCTTCAGGAAATAACATGTGCATTGTAAATTAACCTTAACAAATTCATATCTTCATTCATTAATTCAATTCAAAGAAACAAATAAGGAAAACACACGTGAAGACACCATTTTTTACCATGGTTCACCCCCCGGGCTACACCCACAAAGATCTTCTTCTTATTTATTATTCTTCATCAAAAATTCCCTCGCTGCATGCATTACATCAAAAGTATAGAAATGGTGAGTTTGACTAGCGTCCCACCAGGCTCAACATATTGCAACCTGACCCTCTGTTATACTCCATAAGTCTCCATTATCTCCTCAACTATCCAACCAAAATAGATACTTCTACTCAAAACATATCAAAGACTCAAGACTCAAAAAGGTTCTCCAAGGTAATACATAAGTTCTCAAGTGATTGACACCTCCTATCTACCTCATACATCATATTTATACAAAAAATTGGGTAAAACCCCTTTACATTAACTACCAAAACCCTAATTCAAAGTGGCCTCAACTTGTCTTGCATCAAAAGGTCAAACACTTGGAGTAGCAGTAGGGCCGTTGATTTAGGATGACAGGTGTCCGTAGATCATCAAATCCAGAATATTGATGTATGGAGGAAACTAGGGTTTGAGATTTGAAAAATCCAAAGTCCGGAATCACGAAGGAGATCAGATCCGTTGATTTAGGAAAGAAAGATCTGGTCCGTGGATTTGAAAAGGGAAGATCTGAACTGTCATTTCAGATAGTACTGTCAATATCGGGAGATCGACTGTCCCGTAGCATTGCATGGATCGGAGGTGTGCAAAATTTAAAAAGTTGAGGGTGAGCCGCAATCCAAACCCTAGTTTTGGAGAAAGGACACATGGAGGCTCGAGGATAATTGCGGGCCAAAAAGTAGTTTGGTTTCAAACCACCCTTGGTCGTGGCCACAATCGCATGGTTACGTAAGGCCATTGCCCAAGGTCATATCAAGGAAGGGGAATATTAGAAAAGGAGCTAGTGCCCAGACTCTGAGATTTCGCAGGCGCGAAGAGAAGGGTTGCGGGTACCTTTAGACCTGCACCACGAAGTCAAAAGGGTTTGCATCTCATTATGGAACGAGACCATCAAGGTCTCAAAGAGTTGTTTGGCTCCAGAATTGGAGATCCTTGACCAGGAGGTCGGACTGGTTCCTCAACCTTCCAAATTAGAAACCATGGATGGAGAATCAGTCCTTTAAGAAAAGCAAAAATTGTATGCCCCGTCATGGGTGTGTTACAGAAAACCAACATTCTTTTGGCTTCTGTCGGGCTCTTGTTTATTCAGCAATGGGAAGGTTACAAGCTCTGTAGTACATGTCTATTCTCCTCAATAACATTTGGGAAACCTCTCTACATCATTCATAGCCAAAGAACCCCTTTCTCATTGTGGGGATACATTATATATAATGATGAGTCGACTGGGAGGATAATTGGAAGTTCGATCATCCCCAATGATTCATCTTCTCTCCAGTTTGTCTCTTCTCCATTTCTTTATTTATTTGTCTTTTATGCCAAGAGGGAAAGGTATTATAAGGGTCTCTTTATTCCTTTTCATACAACCATATATTGTCTGACTTTACATACATTACATACAACATTGGGCATTAATCATGATGACATGGGGCCCTTCATGTCAACAAGTCAATTTCCTTCATCGCCCATAGCCTTAAAAATTCATGTGTTGTTCATATTTGAGTCCTGTGCCGATAGCCAATTATTCTTGTTGGATCCGATTCATATCACACCTCCCCAATGGGAGGATTTTGGTCCCCAAAATATGCCAAGGATATATGAAGGAACTTTCTTGCAATCTAGTTCCTCTCATGTCACTTTGATTTCCTTGTAGTCTGTCCCTTGAAACCAATCCACCACATTTCTTGTTGTCCTCTACATGTTGTCCACTCCTTCTGCTACAAAATTGTGCCTTCCTTCAACTCCTCAAGAAAATGAGGTGAAAATTCTTCCACGGTGGGAAGAACCTGATGTTCTTCCTCCTCGTCCAACATGGAGGGTTCAAACAACTTCAAATATTCCACATTCACCACTAAGTTGATCTACATATAAGGTGGAAGTTTTAGTCTAAAGGCGTTCTCATTCACTTACTCAATGATCTCAATTGGTCCATATCTAAGGGGCTTTATTTTCTTCGTTTCTCCTTGTAGTCATTTCTTACTGAGGTAGAGCCACACCTTGTCGCCAACATGAAACTTGTTATCCTCCATGTGCTAATCATGCCTGGCTTTGTACAAATGTTGGCTCTTCACGAGCTGCTCCTGAACCCTTAAATGTATCTACCTGATCTTGTCCACAAATTTTCTTTCCCTCTGTTCTTCTCCTTGTAATTTTGCTTCTTCCCTCCGCTATCCATAAACGATGCAAAATGGTGAAGGAGTTAAATAACCAAAACAAGTCTCTAAAGGGGACTTATTGGTGGAAGAATGGAGTGCTCTATTGTAAGAGTGTTGAATGTAGATTGTTTGCTCAGCCCAAGTCTTTGGATGTTTGTTGTTGTATCCTCTCAACAGTTGCAGCAACATCATGTTTACAACCCCAATTTGTCCATTAGTCTGAGGATGAAAGGAAGTGGAGCACTTCAACTTGGTATCCATTCTCTCCCAAAGCTCTATCCAAAATCTGCCCAAGAACATGTTGTCCCTATCATATATGATGGAAGTTGGAAACACAAAATGTATCCAGACATGGATGAAGAATAGTTCAAGCACTTCTCATCCTGAGATTGTCTTTTTATAAGGAATGAGCACACACATTTTGTTGAAATGGTCCACCACAAAAAGCAAGTAGTCATGGCCTCTACGAGTCATGGTTAAACCTCCAACAAAATCCGTTAAAATTGTCTCACGTGGCTTGTTTGGTATTGGCAATGGAATGTACAAACCAAGTTTCTAGTTTCTTGGCTTACTAGTGTTGCAAAGAACACAACCTCTAACAAAATTTTCCACCTTCTCCTACATCTTTTGAAAATACACATATCATTGCAGATTCACCACTGTCTTTTTCATGCCAAAATGCCCAACAACTCTAGAAGTGTGTGCTTCTCTCATCAATTGCACTCTTTTGTCCTGGAGGATGCATAATTCTCCCATCTTGTACAATATCCCATCTTGGATGTGGTACTCATTTCCTTCCAGGAAAACAACTATGCTTTCCTTTAGTTGCTTGTATACTTCCCTAAAATCTGCATCTCCATCGTAATATTCACTCAAACGTTAATGAGTGAAAGGCTCAAGCTGCATTATCATTCAAATTGCTGCAATTTTCTTTAGTGGTGGTCAAGAGAGCATGTATTCTAGTCTATTCGTGACTCCTTTCTTGTACTTAATCAAAAAATGAAACTATTGCAAGAAATCTAACCACTTGTAATGTCTCACTAGTTGCATCTTTCTCTGACTCTGTAGATATTTAATAGGTTGATTATCTATGTGTACGTTAGTCTATTTCCCCAAGAGGTAACGATTCCACTTCTTCACTTCTTGTACAATTGCAAAGAGATCCTTATCATACGTGGGATAGTCAAGCACTGCTCCATGAAACAAATCTAAATGGTAGCACACAAGACCTCCTCCTTGCATGAGTACTGCTCCTAATGCATATCCACTAGCATTAGTCTCCAGCTCAAACGGTCGTTGCAAATTTGGCATGGCTAACACTAGAGCATTGTTGATTTTCTTCTTCAAGTCTTCAAATTCTCTTTGTCGTGTCTTACCCCATTGAAAGTTATTTCCTTTGGTAGTTATGGAATGCAATGGTGCTTCTACTATGGAGAATTTGACAATGAACTTTCTCAAATAATGAGTTTGATCCGGATTTATGTAGGAACACAATGAAATACAAAAATACACATAAACACAGAGATGCAACGGAAATAAGACTTCATTTCATTAATAACAAATGACTGAAATATGCTTACAGACATAATGGAAATAAACTAGCTAGGGCGCTGATAGCTTATCTCTGAGAAGAGATGTGGCCGCTACTCGCATCCGTGAGAAGATCATTACAATGAGGCTCTGAAGGCCCTTTTACAATAAACGGGAATACCAAAAGTCCTACATCCAAAAACCTAACCCTGGGAGATGAAGCGCCAAAAGTCACGTGGGCCCCGTTTGGGTAAGTTGGTGCATCAACTTCCCGGGGTCGTAACTTTTGCATACGATCTTCGTTTTAGGCGTATGATAGCTCGTTGGAAAGATTTGCATCAAAAGGTCAAACACTTGGAGTAGCAGTAGGGCCGTTGATTTAGGATGACAGGTGTCCGTAGATCATCAAATCCAGAATATTGATGTATGGAGGAAACTAGGGTTTGAGATTTGAAAAATCCAAAGTCCGGAATCACGAAGGAGATCAGATCCGTTGATTTAGGAAAGAAAGATCTGGTCCGTGGATTTGAAAAGGGAAGATCTGAACTGTCATTTCAGATAGTACTGTCAATATCGGGAGATCGACTGTCCCGTAGCATTGCATGGATCGGAGGTGTGCAAAATTTAAAAAGTTGAGGGTGAGCCGCAATCCAAACCCTAGTTTTGGAGAAAGGACACATGGAGGCTCGAGGATAATTGCGGGCCAAAAAGTAGTTTGGTTTCAAACCACCCTTGGTCGTGGCCACAATCGCATGGTTACGTAAGGCCATTGCCCAAGGTCATATCAAGGAAGGGGAATATTAGAAAAGGAGCTAGTGCCCAGACTCTGAGATTTCGCAGGCGCGAAGAGAAGGGTTGCGGGTACCTTTAGACCTGCACCACGAAGTCAAAAGGGTTTGCATCTCATTATGGAACGAGACCATCAAGGTCTCAAAGAGTTGTTTGGCTCCAGAATTGGAGATCCTTGACCAGGAGGTCGGACTGGTTCCTCAACCTTCCAAATTAGAAACCATGGATGGAGAATCAGTCCTTTAAGAAAAGCAAAAATTGTATGCCCCGTCATGGGTGTGTTACAGAAAACCAACATTCTTTTGGCTTCTGTCGGGCTCTTGTTTATTCAGCAATGGGAAGGTTACAAGCTCTGTAGTACATGTCTATTCTCCTCAATAACATTTGGGAAACCTCTCTACATCATTCATAGCCAAAGAACCCCTTTCTCATTGTGGGGATACATTATATATAATGATGAGTCGACTGGGAGGATAATTGGAAGTTCGATCATCCCCAATGATTCATCTTCTCTCCAGTTTGTCTCTTCTCCATTTCTTTATTTATTTGTCTTTTATGCCAAGAGGGAAAGGTATTATAAGGGTCTCTTTATTCCTTTTCATACAACCATATATTGTCTGACTTTACATACATTACATACAACATTGGGCATTAATCATGATGACATGGGGCCCTTCATGTCAACAAGTCAATTTCCTTCATCGCCCATAGCCTTAAAAATTCATGTGTTGTTCATATTTGAGTCCTGTGCCGATAGCCAATTATTCTTGTTGGATCCGATTCATATCACACCTCCCCAATGGGAGGATTTTGGTCCCCAAAATATGCCAAGGATATATGAAGGAACTTTCTTGCAATCTAGTTCCTCTCATGTCACTTTGATTTCCTTGTAGTCTGTCCCTTGAAACCAATCCACCACATTTCTTGTTGTCCTCTACATGTTGTCCACTCCTTCTGCTACAAAATTGTGCCTTCCTTCAACTCCTCAAGAAAATGAGGTGAAAATTCTTCCACGGTGGGAAGAACCTGATGTTCTTCCTCCTCGTCCAACATGGAGGGTTCAAACAACTTCAAATATTCCACATTCACCACTAAGTTGATCTACATATAAGGTGGAAGTTTTAGTCTAAAGGCGTTCTCATTCACTTACTCAATGATCTCAATTGGTCCATATCTAAGGGGCTTTATTTTCTTCGTTTCTCCTTGTAGTCATTTCTTACTGAGGTAGAGCCACACCTTGTCGCCAACATGAAACTTGTTATCCTCCATGTGCTAATCATGCCTGGCTTTGTACAAATGTTGGCTCTTCACGAGCTGCTCCTGAACCCTTAAATGTATCTACCTGATCTTGTCCACAAATTTTCTTTCCCTCTGTTCTTCTCCTTGTAATTTTGCTTCTTCCCTCCGCTATCCATAAACGATGCAAAATGGTGAAGGAGTTAAATAACCAAAACAAGTCTCTAAAGGGGACTTATTGGTGGAAGAATGGAGTGCTCTATTGTAAGAGTGTTGAATGTAGATTGTTTGCTCAGCCCAAGTCTTTGGATGTTTGTTGTTGTATCCTCTCAACAGTTGCAGCAACATCATGTTTACAACCCCAATTTGTCCATTAGTCTGAGGATGAAAGGAAGTGGAGCACTTCAACTTGGTATCCATTCTCTCCCAAAGCTCTATCCAAAATCTGCCCAAGAACATGTTGTCCCTATCATATATGATGGAAGTTGGAAACACAAAATGTATCCAGACATGGATGAAGAATAGTTCAAGCACTTCTCATCCTGAGATTGTCTTTTTATAAGGAATGAGCACACACATTTTGTTGAAATGGTCCACCACAAAAAGCAAGTAGTCATGGCCTCTACGAGTCATGGTTAAACCTCCAACAAAATCCGTTAAAATTGTCTCACGTGGCTTGTTTGGTATTGGCAATGGAATGTACAAACCAAGTTTCTAGTTTCTTGGCTTACTAGTGTTGCAAAGAACACAACCTCTAACAAAATTTTCCACCTTCTCCTACATCTTTTGAAAATACACATATCATTGCAGATTCACCACTGTCTTTTTCATGCCAAAATGCCCAACAACTCTAGAAGTGTGTGCTTCTCTCATCAATTGCACTCTTTTGTCCTGGAGGATGCATAATTCTCCCATCTTGTACAATATCCCATCTTGGATGTGGTACTCATTTCCTTCCAGGAAAACAACTATGCTTTCCTTTAGTTGCTTGTATACTTCCCTAAAATCTGCATCTCCATCGTAATATTCACTCAAACGTTAATGAGTGAAAGGCTCAAGCTGCATTATCATTCAAATTGCTGCAATTTTCTTTAGTGGTGGTCAAGAGAGCATGTATTCTAGTCTATTCGTGACTCCTTTCTTGTACTTAATCAAAAAATGAAACTATTGCAAGAAATCTAACCACTTGTAATGTCTCACTAGTTGCATCTTTCTCTGACTCTGTAGATATTTAATAGGTTGATTATCTATGTGTACGTTAGTCTATTTCCCCAAGAGGTAACGATTCCACTTCTTCACTTCTTGTACAATTGCAAAGAGATCCTTATCATACGTGGGATAGTCAAGCACTGCTCCATGAAACAAATCTAAATGGTAGCACACAAGACCTCCTCCTTGCATGAGTACTGCTCCTAATGCATATCCACTAGCATTAGTCTCCAGCTCAAACGGTCGTTGCAAATTTGGCATGGCTAACACTAGAGCATTGTTGATTTTCTTCTTCAAGTCTTCAAATTCTCTTTGTCGTGTCTTACCCCATTGAAAGTTATTTCCTTTGGTAGTTATGGAATGCAATGGTGCTTCTACTATGGAGAATTTGACAATGAACTTTCTCAAATAATGAGTTTGATCCGGATTTATGTAGGAACACAATGAAATACAAAAATACACATAAACACAGAGATGCAACGGAAATAAGACTTCATTTCATTAATAACAAATGACTGAAATATGCTTACAGACATAATGGAAATAAACTAGCTAGGGCGCTGATAGCTTATCTCTGAGAAGAGATGTGGCCGCTACTCGCATCCGTGAGAAGATCATTACAATGAGGCTCTGAAGGCCCTTTTACAATAAACGGGAATACCAAAAGTCCTACATCCAAAAACCTAACCCTGGGAGATGAAGCGCCAAAAGTCACGTGGGCCCCGTTTGGGTAAGTTGGTGCATCAACTTCCCGGGGTCGTAACTTTTGCATACGATCTTCGTTTTAGGCGTATGATAGCTCGTTGGAAAGATCTATCTGAGGCCTACA
>ML785509.1:0-20805 GCA_009831015.1 Picea engelmannii | reverse complement strand
CATCGCGTTCCTTTGTTTCTCGAGGGCCTCCTCGAGCAACATTTTGATAGGATCTCCTGCTCCCTCATCTTTCTTTTCTTCCCCCATGGGCATTCGTCGGGGTTTGCGAGGCTGATCTTGCAAAGGTTCAACCAGATCGAGCCCCAACTCCTTATACCCCGATCTCATTGGGGACATACAAAGAAGGATCAAGAATGAGCAGACCACTCTGATACCACTGATCTGGATTTATGTAGGAACACAATGAAATACAGAAATACACATAAACACAGAGATGCAGCGGAAATAAGACTCCATGTCATTAATAACAAATGACTGAAATATGCTTACAGACATAATGGAAATAAACTAGCTAGGGTGTTAGTAGCTTATCTCTGAGAAGAGATGTGGCTTCTACTCGCATCCGTGAGAAGATCATTACAATGAGGCTCTGAAGGCCCTTTTACAATAAACAGGAATGCCAAAAGTCCTAGACATCCAAAAACCTAACCCTGGGAAATGAAGCGCCAAAAGTCATGTGGGCCCCGTTTGGGTAAGTTGGTGCATCAACTTCCCGGGGTCGTAACTTTTGCATACGATCTCCGTTTTAGGCGTATGATAGCTCATTGGAAAGATCTATCCGAGGCCTACAATGCTAAAGACAAAATAGCATTGTTAGATGTTATTTTGTGAGAGAAACATACCCAAAAAAAACATCATTTAGGGCCTCAAAATGGTCCCGGAAGTTCAGGACCAGAAAAAACTGCTAAAAATAGTAAACTGTGCAAAAACTGAAAAACTGAAAGAAGCAATGGTAGGGGTCCAAGTGGAATAGGTGGGTGGCCACCAATATCCACCTGGATCAGAGTTTCTCTCATGAAACTCTTGACCTATGTCACATTGGTGGGAATAGGCCATTGTGTGATGGTTGCAAGCTTCTCTAGATCTACCCTCACCTCTCCTCCTCCAATCACGTGTCCAAGATATATCAAGGAAGACTTCCCAAACTCACATTTCTGCAAGTTGGAAATCAACCGATTCTTCTTCAAGATCTTTAATACCTGTGTCACATGTGAGAGGTTCTCTTTCCAAGTGTTTCTAAAGATTAGTATGTCATCCAGATATACTATTACAAAAGATTCAATGAAGGGACGTAGTACATCATTCATGAGTTTCATAAATGTTGCAGGTGCATTGCATAATCCAAAAGGCATTACTAACCATTCATAGAAACCTTGTCTTGTTTTGAACGATGTCTTCCACACATCTTATGCTTTGATCCTCACTTGGTGGTAACCTAATTTGAGGTCCATCTTAGTGAAGAATTTATCTTGATGAAACTAATCCAACAAGTCATCAATCCTTGGCAAAGGATATCTATTCTTGATGATGATCTTATTCAAGGCATGGTAGTCAATGCAAATTCTGTATCTTCCATCTTTCTTCGTCACCATGATGATGGGTGAACCACACGATGATGTACTGGGTCTAGTGACTCCCTGCTTCAACAATTGTTTCTGTTGCTTCTTTACTTCATCTACTTCGATGATGAACTTCATGTACAACCCATTTTTAGGTAGTGGTGATTCCAGAAACAATTGAATCTTGTGTTCAACCTCTCTCTTGGGTGGAAGTCCCTGAGGCTCTTAAAACACTTCAATGTAGGATTCAATTAGTTTTTGTAATTGTTGATGCTGATCACCACTACATCCTTCCAAGGATGCCTTCATCTCCAACTTGATGCCTTCTCCTTATTGTTTTCCTTCTCTCGGGAACAACAAGACAAACTTCTTTGTACTACCCATGATTCTTCTTTCCTGATGAGCATCGATCAAAAGAGCTTAGCTTTATCCTTGTGTGCATTTATGACATAAGATTTCCCATCCTTGACTAGCCTGTACTGGTTTTCTCTCCTTTTGAAAATGGTGTCCCTCATGTACAAATATGGATTTCCCAAGATAAATCCACATATGTCTAGAGAAACCACATCTACAACTACTTCATCGACAAAATTTTGATTGATGGAAAACTTAAATTTGCATTGATTTCTCACTTTCAATTCCACATATTTCCCTACCCATCCCAGGGGGTATGGATGTGGATTATATTGAGTCTCTAGCCCGATCTTCTCAACCAATTGTGCAGATATCAAGTTGGATTGTGAACTTGGATCGAACAAACAATCCACCTTGCTTTGATTCATGTGAATTTTAATGCAGAAAAGTCCAGTCATTTCCTTCTCCTCCTTGTGATTGCAGCCAATCAATGGCACCTCTTTCTGAAGATTAGTGCAGTTAATCTTCACTTCTGGGTATGATGTGCTATCCACCCATTCCTCAGTATCCACTAATATTAATGCTTTCTTCTTCTTTTTCTAAAAATATTTGGGGCGCTTCTCAGGGTGAAATTTCCAACAATTCTACTCCACGTGTCCCTTTCGATCACATCCTTTACATTGTTAGATGGAAGGTGTTTCTTCTTGTGTTTCTACCACAAGATTCTTCTCATTCCACTTCTTCTTGTTTTTCCTCTTTCTCTGTTGCTCTTGTGGTTCTACTTGCTTGTGAGGATTTGTTTGTTGCTTCTGCTTGTCTCCCTTAAGGAATTGTGCTTTAATGTTGGCCTCATCAATTGTCTTTGGTCTAAATAACATCAATTGCCTACGTATTTGAGGTAGAAATGCCCCCAAATACTTGAGCAACATGTCCAGACTTTTGAGAGAGACTCCCAAATAAATTG
The DNA here is from genome assembly GCA_009831015.1 of Picea engelmannii. Classification (NCBI taxonomy): domain Eukaryota; kingdom Viridiplantae; phylum Streptophyta; class Pinopsida; order Pinales; family Pinaceae; genus Picea; species Picea engelmannii. Next base: position 18,087 of record ML785509.1, on the reverse strand, counting down.
CTCTCTTCCTAAACTCTATTGTGGACTCCTGAATTGATTGTCCTTGTCTCTGTCTGAAGTAATGTCATACTATTTGTTTGTGTTCCTCATATCCTCTTGGATAAAATTGAGATTTGATCATGTTCTTAAACACTTCCCAATCATTCATTGGTGGCTCATTTCCTAGTGCTCTGCTTACTACATCACACTCCCACCATGTCAAAGCATGGCCTTCAAGCTTCATCCAAGCAAAAGCAATATTTTATTTTTCAATTACTTCAAGAATGTTGAAGTACACTTCCATATGTTGTAGCCATTGGTTCAGCTTGATAGCATCCACTTCTCCAACATAATGATTTGGTTCCACTTTAGCCTTTACACGAAAAGGTACGTGTGTCTTGTTGTAGCTGCACTCTCCCATTTCTGGCTCAATCTTACATTTTGTCTTTGGACTATTTTCTTCCTTCTTGGGGCCATCATGCCCATCATTCATTGAGGGTGTTTCCTTCCCCTTTGATTCCAATAGTTGTGACACCATTGATGTCAACATGGCCAAACTCTTTCAAATCGATCCAACCTAACCATGGGATCTTCTTCCTCTTCACCTTCATAATGTTCCCTTGAAATTCTTGATGCTCTACTTCGCACTATCCCTGACAACAATTCTTGTCCCTTTTTTTGTAATCACTGTGGGTACATACCAAACAGGTCTCACTGAATGTATTCACAAATATGATATGATAACATTTGATCCTTAAATGGGAGGCTTATAGCCTATCTGTCTCACCAACACAGAATTCTCTGTTGAAATAATTATAACTCTAGTTGTTTAGATGTCGAATTTTTTTTTATCGACCAATCAAGTCCCAAGTCGAGTCGGGAAATGCAAGTTGAAGCAAGTCGAGTCAAAGTCGAAGCAAGTCGAAGTCGAATCATCTAAGCCAAATTTACCCAAGTCGAAATTTCTCAAGTCAAAATGACTCAAGTCGGATATATCCAAGTCGAAATTACTCAAGTCTGATTTCTTCTAAGTCGAGTCGACCAAGAGTTGTCTATAGGTCGAATGGGGAAGGAAATTTGACGAAAAGGGAAACCAAGTGAAATTTTTAGTGACCAATAGCTGGAAGGAATGTCTGAGGGTGAATTTAATCACCAGTAATGTCAGAAACCATTTTGGAACGAATTTGGGTAACCCACGGTGCATAAAAACGTAGGGGAGTTGATTTTAATATTCCATGAAAACTAACAACATTTGCAGGTCGATTTTAATGTTCGTCGACAATCCAGAATGTTTCAAAAGTCGATTTGGCATACAACAATGAAAGAAAACATTTTGGGAGAATTTGTTAGCAAGAAATTTTTCAAAAACATGAATATGGTTTGTGGGCAGCTAATGAATGCCCATACAACCCCAGACCTAGATATCCAGGGACGATTTTAAGGATGGAAATTTGTTTTAAAATGTAGAAACCTTGGCGAATCTTACTAATCCTTCATATGCCAACTATAAAATGTTTGGCGATATTTTTGTAAAAATATTCAAATGTATAAGGATTTTATATAGTTTGTATAAAATTTTGGCGATTTTTAAAGTAAAGTAATTTTATCCTTTAGAATTTGGGCGAATCATTTTTAGAATAGTGAATCTTATTTTGAGAAAAACCATGGAAAATTAGCCCACGAGCGAAATTTAGCCCCTAAAATCATCCATGTAGATATCTATAATGTCTATGATTTATGGCCAAAGGAAAAACGCCCAACGAGATCGACAATGAGCACAACGACTAAAAAAAAAATTAAAAACCCCCGAATGAATAACAATGACTCTAGAAGGAGGGTCGTCGATTTCCAACCTCTGAATTCATTGCACGACTACAATTAAAGAGTTGTTAGTCTAGCGTATTAACCCCTTGAGAACCAGATTAATATAAAACACGCCCATACAATAGAAATATGAATTTTTGGTCTCTAGAATATACACATATAACTATTAAATTATAGTGCAGACATTAACCATTCTTAAGAAAACATAAACCATGACAATCATCACACATAGACTCAAATTTTTTTTACCCTAGAAATCGAAATGGGAAACCAACGTTCTTTTGGCTTCAACCAGGATCTTATTTATTTAACAATGGGAAAGTTACAGGGTCTCTGGTACATGTCTATTCTCCTCGGTAACATCTGGGAAGCCTCTCTACATCATTCACAACCAAAGAACCCCTTTCTCATTGTGGGGATGCATTATATAGAATGATGATTCGACTGGGAGGATAAGTGAAAGGTCAGGCGTCCCCAAATCTTCAGATTCTCTCTAGTTCATCTCTCCTCCATTTCTTTATTTATTTGTCTTTTATCCCACGGGGGAAAGGTATTATGAGTGTCTCTTTATTCCTTTTCTTAAAACCATATACTGCTCGACTTTACATACAACATTGGACATCAATCATGATGACACGAGACCCTTCACGTCAATAAGTTGGAATTAGGGAAAATGACAAAGAAATCATCCTGAAAATGCAGTGGTTTATATTATATGTTATGAAGAAAAAAACGTGTTCTTAGGCATGAAAAAAAACATCGCCAAGCGCAAAGTTCGCATCTGACATGGGCGCTAACTCTAGGGCACCACACAAGATTCTCATACTCACATGGGCTGTTCTTTGTTTCGACGAGTAACACTTGTTCTTCGTGCTCTCTCTTCTATCTACACCTTAACTCATTTCTCGAGGGCCTCCTCGAGCAACATTTTGATAGGATCTCCTGCTCCCTCATCTTTCTTTTCTTCCCCCATGGGCATTCGTCGGGGTTTGCGAGGCTGATCTTGCAAAGGTTCAACCAGATCGAGCCCCAACTCCTTATACCCCGATCTCATTGGGGACATACAAAGAAGGATCAAGAATGAGCAGACCACTCTGATACCACTGATCTGGATTTATGTAGGAACACAATGAAATACAGAAATACACATAAACACAGAGATGCAGCGGAAATAAGACTCCATGTCATTAATAACAAATGACTGAAATATGCTTACAGACATAATGGAAATAAACTAGCTAGGGTGTTAGTAGCTTATCTCTGAGAAGAGATGTGGCTTCTACTCGCATCCGTGAGAAGATCATTACAATGAGGCTCTGAAGGCCCTTTTACAATAAACAGGAATGCCAAAAGTCCTAGACATCCAAAAACCTAACCCTGGGAAATGAAGCGCCAAAAGTCATGTGGGCCCCGTTTGGGTAAGTTGGTGCATCAACTTCCCGGGGTCGTAACTTTTGCATACGATCTCCGTTTTAGGCGTATGATAGCTCATTGGAAAGATCTATCCGAGGCCTACAATGCTAAAGACAAAATAGCATTGTTAGATGTTATTTTGTGAGAGAAACATACCCAAAAAAAACATCATTTAGGGCCTCAAAATGGTCCCGGAAGTTCAGGACCAGAAAAAACTGCTAAAAATAGTAAACTGTGCAAAAACTGAAAAACTGAAAGAAGCAATGGTAGGGGTCCAAGTGGAATAGGTGGGTGGCCACCAATATCCACCTGGATCAGAGTTTCTCTCATGAAACTCTTGACCTATGTCACATTGGTGGGAATAGGCCATTGTGTGATGGTTGCAAGCTTCTCTAGATCTACCCTCACCTCTCCTCCTCCAATCACGTGTCCAAGATATATCAAGGAAGACTTCCCAAACTCACATTTCTGCAAGTTGGAAATCAACCGATTCTTCTTCAAGATCTTTAATACCTGTGTCACATGTGAGAGGTTCTCTTTCCAAGTGTTTCTAAAGATTAGTATGTCATCCAGATATACTATTACAAAAGATTCAATGAAGGGACGTAGTACATCATTCATGAGTTTCATAAATGTTGCAGGTGCATTGCATAATCCAAAAGGCATTACTAACCATTCATAGAAACCTTGTCTTGTTTTGAACGATGTCTTCCACACATCTTATGCTTTGATCCTCACTTGGTGGTAACCTAATTTGAGGTCCATCTTAGTGAAGAATTTATCTTGATGAAACTAATCCAACAAGTCATCAATCCTTGGCAAAGGATATCTATTCTTGATGATGATCTTATTCAAGGCATGGTAGTCAATGCAAATTCTGTATCTTCCATCTTTCTTCGTCACCATGATGATGGGTGAACCACACGATGATGTACTGGGTCTAGTGACTCCCTGCTTCAACAATTGTTTCTGTTGCTTCTTTACTTCATCTACTTCGATGATGAACTTCATGTACAACCCATTTTTAGGTAGTGGTGATTCCAGAAACAATTGAATCTTGTGTTCAACCTCTCTCTTGGGTGGAAGTCCCTGAGGCTCTTAAAACACTTCAATGTAGGATTCAATTAGTTTTTGTAATTGTTGATGCTGATCACCACTACATCCTTCCAAGGATGCCTTCATCTCCAACTTGATGCCTTCTCCTTATTGTTTTCCTTCTCTCGGGAACAACAAGACAAACTTCTTTGTACTACCCATGATTCTTCTTTCCTGATGAGCATCGATCAAAAGAGCTTAGCTTTATCCTTGTGTGCATTTATGACATAAGATTTCCCATCCTTGACTAGCCTGTACTGGTTTTCTCTCCTTTTGAAAATGGTGTCCCTCATGTACAAATATGGATTTCCCAAGATAAATCCACATATGTCTAGAGAAACCACATCTACAACTACTTCATCGACAAAATTTTGATTGATGGAAAACTTAAATTTGCATTGATTTCTCACTTTCAATTCCACATATTTCCCTACCCATCCCAGGGGGTATGGATGTGGATTATATTGAGTCTCTAGCCCGATCTTCTCAACCAATTGTGCAGATATCAAGTTGGATTGTGAACTTGGATCGAACAAACAATCCACCTTGCTTTGATTCATGTGAATTTTAATGCAGAAAAGTCCAGTCATTTCCTTCTCCTCCTTGTGATTGCAGCCAATCAATGGCACCTCTTTCTGAAGATTAGTGCAGTTAATCTTCACTTCTGGGTATGATGTGCTATCCACCCATTCCTCAGTATCCACTAATATTAATGCTTTCTTCTTCTTTTTCTAAAAATATTTGGGGCGCTTCTCAGGGTGAAATTTCCAACAATTCTACTCCACGTGTCCCTTTCGATCACATCCTTTACATTGTTAGATGGAAGGTGTTTCTTCTTGTGTTTCTACCACAAGATTCTTCTCATTCCACTTCTTCTTGTTTTTCCTCTTTCTCTGTTGCTCTTGTGGTTCTACTTGCTTGTGAGGATTTGTTTGTTGCTTCTGCTTGTCTCCCTTAAGGAATTGTGCTTTAATGTTGGCCTCATCAATTGTCTTTGGTCTAAATAACATCAATTGCCTACGTATTTGAGGTAGAAATGCCCCCAAATACTTGAGCAACATGTCCAGACTTTTGAGAGAGACTCCCAAATAAATTGCTCTCTTCCTAAACTCTATTGTGGACTCCTGAATTGATTGTCCTTGTCTCTGTCTGAAGTAATGTCATACTATTTGTTTGTGTTCCTCATATCCTCTTGGATAAAATTGAGATTTGATCATGTTCTTAAACACTTCCCAATCATTCATTGGTGGCTCATTTCCTAGTGCTCTGCTTACTACATCACACTCCCACCATGTCAAAGCATGGCCTTCAAGCTTCATCCAAGCAAAAGCAATATTTTATTTTTCAATTACTTCAAGAATGTTGAAGTACACTTCCATATGTTGTAGCCATTGGTTCAGCTTGATAGCATCCACTTCTCCAACATAATGATTTGGTTCCACTTTAGCCTTTACACGAAAAGGTACGTGTGTCTTGTTGTAGCTGCACTCTCCCATTTCTGGCTCAATCTTACATTTTGTCTTTGGACTATTTTCTTCCTTCTTGGGGCCATCATGCCCATCATTCATTGAGGGTGTTTCCTTCCCCTTTGATTCCAATAGTTGTGACACCATTGATGTCAACATGGCCAAACTCTTTCAAATCGATCCAACCTAACCATGGGATCTTCTTCCTCTTCACCTTCATAATGTTCCCTTGAAATTCTTGATGCTCTACTTCGCACTATCCCTGACAACAATTCTTGTCCCTTTTTTTGTAATCACTGTGGGTACATACCAAACAGGTCTCACTGAATGTATTCACAAATATGATATGATAACATTTGATCCTTAAATGGGAGGCTTATAGCCTATCTGTCTCACCAACACAGAATTCTCTGTTGAAATAATTATAACTCTAGTTGTTTAGATGTCGAATTTTTTTTTATCGACCAATCAAGTCCCAAGTCGAGTCGGGAAATGCAAGTTGAAGCAAGTCGAGTCAAAGTCGAAGCAAGTCGAAGTCGAATCATCTAAGCCAAATTTACCCAAGTCGAAATTTCTCAAGTCAAAATGACTCAAGTCGGATATATCCAAGTCGAAATTACTCAAGTCTGATTTCTTCTAAGTCGAGTCGACCAAGAGTTGTCTATAGGTCGAATGGGGAAGGAAATTTGACGAAAAGGGAAACCAAGTGAAATTTTTAGTGACCAATAGCTGGAAGGAATGTCTGAGGGTGAATTTAATCACCAGTAATGTCAGAAACCATTTTGGAACGAATTTGGGTAACCCACGGTGCATAAAAACGTAGGGGAGTTGATTTTAATATTCCATGAAAACTAACAACATTTGCAGGTCGATTTTAATGTTCGTCGACAATCCAGAATGTTTCAAAAGTCGATTTGGCATACAACAATGAAAGAAAACATTTTGGGAGAATTTGTTAGCAAGAAATTTTTCAAAAACATGAATATGGTTTGTGGGCAGCTAATGAATGCCCATACAACCCCAGACCTAGATATCCAGGGACGATTTTAAGGATGGAAATTTGTTTTAAAATGTAGAAACCTTGGCGAATCTTACTAATCCTTCATATGCCAACTATAAAATGTTTGGCGATATTTTTGTAAAAATATTCAAATGTATAAGGATTTTATATAGTTTGTATAAAATTTTGGCGATTTTTAAAGTAAAGTAATTTTATCCTTTAGAATTTGGGCGAATCATTTTTAGAATAGTGAATCTTATTTTGAGAAAAACCATGGAAAATTAGCCCACGAGCGAAATTTAGCCCCTAAAATCATCCATGTAGATATCTATAATGTCTATGATTTATGGCCAAAGGAAAAACGCCCAACGAGATCGACAATGAGCACAACGACTAAAAAAAAAATTAAAAACCCCCGAATGAATAACAATGACTCTAGAAGGAGGGTCGTCGATTTCCAACCTCTGAATTCATTGCACGACTACAATTAAAGAGTTGTTAGTCTAGCGTATTAACCCCTTGAGAACCAGATTAATATAAAACACGCCCATACAATAGAAATATGAATTTTTGGTCTCTAGAATATACACATATAACTATTAAATTATAGTGCAGACATTAACCATTCTTAAGAAAACATAAACCATGACAATCATCACACATAGACTCAAATTTTTTTTACCCTAGAAATCGAAATGGGAAACCAACGTTCTTTTGGCTTCAACCAGGATCTTATTTATTTAACAATGGGAAAGTTACAGGGTCTCTGGTACATGTCTATTCTCCTCGGTAACATCTGGGAAGCCTCTCTACATCATTCACAACCAAAGAACCCCTTTCTCATTGTGGGGATGCATTATATAGAATGATGATTCGACTGGGAGGATAAGTGAAAGGTCAGGCGTCCCCAAATCTTCAGATTCTCTCTAGTTCATCTCTCCTCCATTTCTTTATTTATTTGTCTTTTATCCCACGGGGGAAAGGTATTATGAGTGTCTCTTTATTCCTTTTCTTAAAACCATATACTGCTCGACTTTACATACAACATTGGACATCAATCATGATGACACGAGACCCTTCACGTCAATAAGTTGGAATTAGGGAAAATGACAAAGAAATCATCCTGAAAATGCAGTGGTTTATATTATATGTTATGAAGAAAAAAACGTGTTCTTAGGCATGAAAAAAAACATCGCCAAGCGCAAAGTTCGCATCTGACATGGGCGCTAACTCTAGGGCACCACACAAGATTCTCATACTCACATGGGCTGTTCTTTGTTTCGACGAGTAACACTTGTTCTTCGTGCTCTCTCTTCTATCTACACCTTAACTCATATTAAGTTATTTTTGTCTTAAATTAGACTATTATTTTTATTACAATAATAAGTTAACTTATTATTGTCTTACACAAAGGACCCACCAGCCCCCTTGACTTTGGGCTTTTTTGGGGCAAAGGACCCACCTGCCCCCATGACTTTGGGTTTCCTTGGGGAAAGGACGCACTCGGCTGTTCTTTGTTTGACGAGGAACACTTGTTCTTCGTGCTCTCTCTTCTATGTACACCTTACCTCATATTAACTTATTATTGTCTTAAATTAAACTATTATTTTTCTTATAATATTAAATTAACTTATTATTGTCTTAATAAATTAACTTATTATTTTAATTTCTAACCTTTCAATCATTAATTAACTTTTAACCATTACAATGATATGTGTAAATTGCTTAGCTTTGAAGCATGTTTCAATTGATATTTAAATTACTAAACGCTATGCTTTGAAGTATGTGTCCTCCAAAATATAATTTCTTCTAACCATTCAAGGGCATGCTTAAATTGTTATTTAAATTACTAACAACTCTATACTTTGAAGTGTGTGTCGAAAATCTAATTTTTCTTCTAACCATTCAAGGGCAGGCTTATTATTATTATTTAAATTACTAACCACTCTACTTTGAAGTGTATCCTCGAAAATCTAATTTCTAACCATTCAAGTTTTCGATAGCTTTGAAGTTTGTCGTGAAAGTTGTCTCCTAGACGATTTCAATGTCGAAAAAGTTTATTGCAATAGAAAATAAAGGCAATAAAGGCTCAAAAGGAGACTAATTCACTCACCAATTATGTGAGCTTTTTGATTTTTTTTTTTAATCTCTACCAAACTCTTCTAATTTTAAGAAATTCAACAATGAAATGTTAAAATTTATCTTTTTCTTTTCTTCGAGTTCTTAACAATGAAGACAAGACATGGAAGATTATGTGTCTTGGTGTATAAGACAACTAAGATAGATCTCTTAGCACAAGAGTTGGTAAGTTCTTTAGTGATTGTTTTAGGTGACATTGTACAACATTAAAGACTTGAGTCAATAATCACTTGGGCAAAGTTACAAAGTTAAAGTGTTAATGGAATTTTTAGATGCTTAGATATGTTCACTTTCAAGAGGCTAATGACGTTGGTAAACTCTCTAGGGTTGTAAAGATGAAGACTAGACTCGGAACCTTGTAGAAGATTAGACTCAGAACCTTGCAAAAGACAATAGAGGAGCTGTTGGATTCTTTTTATGGTCATGGAGAGAAGACAAACTCTTTGGGACAAAGGTTGGCCTAGATAGGCCAAACTAGTGACAAAACTTCAAGAGGGAGTTATATGTAGCATTTGGTGGATAGTAGTTTAGTGAAGGCATTGGAAGGGGAGTTTGCTACGTTGAAGGCCATAATATACTCTATAGTGACAATAGTGTCCAGAGTGGTGGGTGCTTTCTTAGACAAGCAAAAGAGGATAGATGAAGATAGATGAATATTCAACCAAGAAAGATTGTAGACTAGTTACAGGTTGCACGAAGGAAACCGATGGTTGTTGTAGAACATTCAAGTTACATGGGTTGGACTTGACAACAAACCAAGTTGACAAGGTAGAGGGCACATTAACCTTGGTGTAAAGTAACCAAGGAAAAATATGAGCCCTCCTTGGGTACACTTGGGAAGGAAGAATGGTTAGATGACTTGGGGATGGAAATATTGTTGATTGAAGGTGATGGTAGAATCAGTTTGAACATACATCCCTTAATGTATTTGAGCCAAAGGTATGGTAATCTTTTAGTGGATTCATTTGACTTAGTGGATTCCAGATGGGATGTTGGCATAGTTGTTGGTAGTGACCTTAGCAACCACTTTCCACCTTCTTTTCATTGACATAATTCCATTGGGTGGATTGCTTCCTAGGAGTATGTAGTGGATCCTAGGGATCCAATGAAATGGTGCCAAAATCAATGAAGAGTTTGATACATGATGAAGTTTGTTATAGCAAAAGGATGAAACTTGAGGAGGAAATAACCCATGTTGTTCATCCTCTTCTTCACATTAAGGTTGTTTTAGGTAGCCTACTACCCAAGAAGTGGGGCAATAGGCATGTAGTTGGTTCCTTGGGAGATTTCATTGAGTTGAAGAAGGTGACTTAACATCTTTGAGAAAGGGTTGGAGAACTTTTCTTTGTTCTATAGAGTTGTGCAGAACAATAAAATGTGGAAATAATACACTGTTGGGAATGAAGAAGTGTTTTCTCATCATTTGGATGTGATGGTTGGATTAACTACCCAATTAGTTCAAAATATGAGGGTTAATTATGAGCTTTTGGTCTCAAGTAAACTATGAGGGTGTTTATGTGATATGTCGTGGCAAAGGTGAAACACTACCATATATATTGTGTTGTTTTTCTATTTAATTTAGAGACGATTAAATTATAGATGACCTCACTTTTATTTTTTCCATTGCGTAAAAGATAAAGGGACTAGCCTCATATTGCGGTATTGCCTCCTTGTGATGTGAATCTACTTATTGCTTTTTTATATTAACAATTCTATTTGACATAATTTTAATTTTTTTTTTATCTACTAACCTATATTCATCTTAACTCTTTTTATTAACAAATGAAAAATTAGTAAATAACCCAAATCTTTAACAAGCAACTGTAATGACATAGACACTATTGTAACACTCATTATTAAAATTGTTTTTTCGTTGAAAGCTTACTTCCACATCTTATCTAAAAGTTTAACTAAAAGCTTACTTCCCCATCTTGAGTGAAAGTTAGTGTTAGTGTTGCACTTCTTAAGACCTTAGAATACTCTTAATTAAAAGTGCTAACATGAATTAGATATACAACTAAGGTCCATTCCAAAAATCCAATAACTCAACCAAATATAAATGCATTCTGAGGTGCAATCCTCAATACATTGGCATTGATGATTAGATAAGACTTTCATGGATTTGCAAAATATATTTTTGATTAAGTTGGACAATGCAAGTTTCTTATTGTCACACTTTAAATTTTATTTTTCATTGTCTCAAACTGAAATTATTAATTAAATGTCACAATGAAAATTTTAATTTGCCAGACAATGCAAGTTTCTCAAGCTTCAAATTTTCTTTCTCATAGTTAATCACCGAGCCCATGCCATTCCTTCTAGCAAGCCAATTGGGCTGACCCCGTAAAATGAATGGTATTTGCAAAATGAATAAATTAATTCTATTGGATTATAGGAGGACCTCTAGTCATCAAACGAGGAAAGAGAAAAATATTAAGCTCATACACTACCATATGATAGTGATGAAGATGAAAACATTAAGCAGGTTCTTGTTACTTATCATCAATGTATGGGTGCATTTGCACCTCTTAATATCTCAGATTGGTAATCCATTAAACATTAAATTATTCTTAGACATTAATCCATCAATATATTCTACCACTCTTCTTATCTATTAGGCCTCAACAACACCCATCATTATCTATGTTAACCACAAGATACACTAAATAATTGTCATCAAGCATCAAGGACTAAATGACAAAAAATTGAATGAAAGGTGTCATATTGAGTGGTTTGTTTTTCCTTTGTCTATGGGGTTTGTTGTTTTATTGATTCAGATAGGTTAGTTTGAATGACAGGATTGGAATTCTATAAGTCAGATAGTTTCTTTAAGAAACAAACATATTTGAGACACATACCATTGAGCATCAAAGTTGATATAAGTTAGTTAGTCAACCCAGGGGGTCGGTCCTTCTATTCTCATGTATAGTTCCATATTTGAGACATGTACAAGTGATGATCCAGGTTGATATAAGTTATCCATTCAACCTAAGGGGTTGATCCATCTATTCTCATGTCTAGTTATAACATATCTGACTCGACACAATATTTATATATGATATTCAATAGTGACAATGGCCTAGCCTAGAATTGTTGTCTCTGTTGGACTCTGATTTTCATTAGAGAAAAACCTGCATGCGTTAATCTTTGCCACAATCGCTAGAGTTAGTATCCGTGAGAGGGGGTTAAGCCATGTCGTGAAACTCGCGGGAAGTGTTGAACCCAATGTCCAATAATCTCCCCCTGAGCACGTGCCAAGAATGTTTCGAAATCGAGACATGTCGCTCTGATACCATTTGTTGGACTACGATTTTCATTAGACCAAAACCCATAAGCATTAATCTCTTCCACAATCACCAAAGTTAGGATCTATCAAAGGGAGTTAACCCATGTCAGGAAGCTCGCAAGAATTGTTGAACCCAATGTCCAATAGTCCCTTGGTCCTATTATTCCACCAGTGTCTCAGATGCTTACTATGCTTCTAGTCTTGAATCAACAGATAGGAACAAGCTTGATTCCATGCCACTTTTGTTGATGATACTTAATGAGATGATGTCATGCACCCAGGAGGAGCAAAATGAATGAATGAATATAGAAAAGTCAAAATTAACACCTTCAAGTCCCAATTATAGGATATGGCAAGGCTTAAAACTAGTAGGATAGGGCTTGAAATAGGGCCTAAGACTCGTAGGATAAGACTCAACTTTATTGAAACTAGATAGGCTTTAATATGCAATAAGTAAGTCAGTTAATAAAGCAATATTTAAATAGTGCTTGACATTGACACGAATGAGGCTTGAAATAGATAAGAAACAAGATTGAAATAGGTAAGAAATAGGCTTGAAATAAAGATTTCAATTATTGGATGTGTCCTTCCTTCACCCTTCCTTCCTTCCTACAAATGATCCTGCCTATGCCTATACATGCTTGGATATGGAATAGGTAGGACAAGATCTAGTACAAGAGATTATGCAAGAGTTAGACTAATAAAAGGATAGGACAAGAGATAGGCCAGTAAATGATCTAGGATAGTGTAATAACCGGGCCAAGAGCCAGTAAAAGAGATAGGACATCTACATAAGCCTGTCCACATAACTAAGAAACATAGACCATGATTACATAATTAAGAAAATTTCTCCAATAATATGTCATCAATAAGAGAGGAGTGTAACCTCATCAATGACAACTTCAAAGTATCTTCACATCCCTTTACATTAGTTCATGAGGTTAAGCTTCAAAATCCAACATTGTTTGGTTCAAGATCTCATTCTCCTTTTGTCTCTTTTTCTTGGTTCAATTCACACGAGACACAGTTTTAAAAGCTATCTATGGGTTTATGTATTCCTCATATAGATTTCATCAAGCTTGTAGCTTCCAACAATGGAATCTTAGCTTGGATGGTCTAGTAGAATCAGTCTTTGTAGGAAAGTAAGGTTGACAAAAAAAAAAAAACATCAATCCTCTCACGAGAAAATGTAATCACAATTACCTCATAATGAAAAAGTTGTGTAAATAAAAATAACAGAGTTAATAAAATCAATAGAAAGAGGAAAATGTTCAAGTAAGCACAATTACCTCATAATGGGAAGGTTGTGTAAAGAAAAAGAAGGGAGTTATTGAAATCAATAGAAAGAGGAAAATGTTCAAGTAAGCACAATTACCTCATAATGGGAAAGTTGTGTAAAGAAAAAGAAGGGAGTTAATGAAATCAATAGAAAGAGGAAAAGGGTCATAGACTTGAGAACGTAGGGAAAGAGCATGAGAGAGAAAAGATGAGAGGATGGGAATACATACAGGATCAAAGACATGTGCAAACCATTGCACGATATAAATTAAAATCTTACAATATGTTGTCTTGGATAGGTAGCCTCAACCCTTTATTGGCATCTCTAAAGGGCCAAATTTTAACATGATGCATATTGGCTTTTTCCTGATAAGATTCTATAACAATATGTCATTATGTACTATGACTACAGGTGTTATAAACAATTCATCTACCCCATGTATTTAATCAAATAGCAATGCATGTTTCACCTACTTAGCTACGTGATCTATACCTTCCACTTCAATAGTTATATAACCATCCCATCATAAATCTATCCTTGATATGAATTCATTATTCTATCAATGATAGCGACATGTTTTTCCTCTTAATGAATTTCAAAAATGAAATCCAAACAAATGTATTCAGATGTCTCTTAAAAGTATAGGTGATGGGGTGGTCTCATGCACAACCTTTGATTGTTCACATTGATGGATTGATAAATTGTGTTGTACGTAGTGGTAGTGTTATCCCAAGAGTGATGAATTGGCCATTGGTTGATTGTCGGCTATAATTCTTGGTACAACTAAATATGTAAGGAAATATTCTTGAACCATGGTACTTTATTATAGAGAGTGGAGGTCTACCTCATGACAAGAAAGGAAAATTTCTCATCAGGTATGCTTAGTGACTTGCCCAAGAAATAACTCTCTTTCTTTATGGCCCTGATTCCTTTTCCTTTATTTAGGGATTGTGGGTAAAGAAAGTAAGTAACTACGCAATAGTTATGATTTTAAATATTGTTGGAAAAATATTATATTATATTTAGGAGGTATGTATTAGGAGGCTTGCCACATCGTTTTTGGGTATGGTTTTCCGAGGTAGAACAAAAATAAAGTGCCATCAAGCATAAGCATCCTTCTAGTTAATTGGATTTTGGAGGTGAAGGTGGTTGGTCTAGCAACAACATTAACTAACACAAACATGGGTACCAACTGCTTTAGCTATGACATATAGAAATTTAGGGTTACGATGGGAAAACAATTCATATCTAGAGGGATAATGGGAGGTTGAATTGCTATGATGTGAGGTACACATGAAAAATTGTTGCAACTAATACGTTCAAGATGTAGATTAAAGATTTGTATCAGGATGATTTTCTAGACCAGTTGTTAAGATGCCTTTTATAGAGGGGATGATGGAAAAGGGATGGAAATCACTTAAAATCACAATCCATGGTGTTTTTATGATGGTTTGACAACAAAGCCGAGAATATATCTAAGAAATCCCCCAAAAGAAATAAAATCCAAAGTGAAAAGTCAAGTTTGGAAATTGGAAGTGACTCGACCCTAGGTGAAAAGTGACTTGTTTGAAAGCTTGGCGAAAATGAACCCTAAAAAAATATGGAAAGCTTTAACGCTTTCTTAAAAGAGTGCATAAATGACTCATTGACAAAGGAATTAAAAAAACAAGCACAAAATAGAAGGAGTTCAACACACTGTAGTTGATGAAAGTCAACAAAAGCTTTATATTCAAAATCCTATCCCTCCTTATTTTCCCGTATTCCAATCAAGGTTGGAATTTCAAATCGATACCACCAGTAAAATTTGATGTTTATAATTAAATTGATAAAAAATTTACTTTTACGTATTTCAAAACCATTTGATATTGGCTTTGTCTAATTGTTCTACGTTTTGGCTTTTTTTGTCGGAATTCGACAACATAAATCTGCATGAAATCACAATTTTTTGTTGTTTAAATTTCATTTATGAATGCAGAAATGGATTCAACGTGTCGAAAAAACCTTAGGGCACTCAAATTATACAGAATTAACCACTCAAATATGCAGATCCAACAATTTTTCATCGGATTTTAGACGAATATCCTTGGAAAGTATTCCCATAAAATACCAAAACATAAAACACTTAGACTGCGTGTTTGATAATGAATAGGTTGGATTGTTAATCACATTATTTAAATTACCTTGTAACGATCAATTTTATGTCAACTTCCATCTGTGCTCCCAATGCCCGATCGATCGCATTATTGTTTATGTTTAGAATATTCCCCCAGGTTAATCTTGGAAGAGTTTGTATATCAATCTCTCACCCATGTATAAAAAATTCAAACATACATGAGGAATTCTCCAACTCATTTGGAAGAGTTGAGAGACAAGAAGAAAGACGCACGTGGATTTTAGTTTGGCCAAAGGACCCACCTACCCGCATTGACACAAGCTTAGGTAACGTTCTATTAACATTGCTTTTACCTTCACCAAAGGATCTGTTTGCACACACCCCAAATTTTTGTGGAGAAACAACCGCTCAAAAAACAAGGAGAACCTCATGCCATATTCTAAACATTATACAAAATTATTCTTTTCGAACGATATTTTCTAAGGACATTTTCCTTAAATCTGGCGAGAAATTGTTAGATCCGCAAATTTGAGTGATTATTTTTGTATAATCTGAGTTCCCCAAGGATTTTTCAGCATGTTTAATTGACTTCTACATTCAGAAATGGATTTTAATAAAAAAAAAAGTAGTGATTTTGTGCAAATTTGTATCGTTGGATTCCGATGAAAAAATCCATTTCATAGAACTGTTAGACAACGTCGAAAATCATCACATAGAAGCTATGGATTTCCATGAAGAAAGATGACCAAGTTCCATATATCAATACATGAATTTAGCAGAACCACATCACTTGTCTAACGTCCTCTATCACGTCAATGCTAAGGATATCCATTTATGTCGTGATTTCGATTTTCAAGCAGACACAATTTTTTTTATTTTGAGTCCATTTTCAATGTGGTTTTTTTATTAGCTAAGTATTTTTTCATTCTATCCCTAGTTACTTTATATTTCTACAACTTTAGTTGTCTGGTACTGCTGGAATATTGAGGGGGGGGGTGAATTAGTATGAGCACTTTTACTGCTTTTAACCACAATATATACATAAACTTTATCAGTAGTGTATAATCAATATATCAAGAGCATATAAACATAATAATCAACATCACGTCAAGTACAAAGTACACCGGAATTTATGTGGAAGCATAAATGAGAGAAAACCATGCAATGCTTTCTTATATATCAAAGATTATATTCATTGAAAGCACCAACTTCCCAATTCTCCAGCACCAACTGGAAGGAGGCACCAACCCTCTGATTTACATGCACCAATCTGAAGGAAGCTACAACTCCCTGAATTCTCTGGCTCCAACCATAAGGAGGCTACAACCCTCTAATTCTCAGGTTCCAACCCCCTGATTCTCAGTCTCCAACCTGAAGGAAGCTACAAATCCCTGTGTTCTCCAGCACCAACCGAAAGGAGGCTACAACCCCCTTTCCTTTCCCCGTCCTGCCGCCCTGAAATATAAGTGTATACCAACTGTCACTACCACAATAACTACCACTATCACTGCCACTATCATTGTCGAACTGTCACTGTATCCAACCTGTCACTATCAACCTTTCACTATATCCAACCTATCACATCAACCTGTCCAACCTATCACTTCCACTGATACTCAACCATATCCTCTCACATGGATCATATACCAAGGACACCTCTCAACTAAATGTCCAACATCACCAGCACATGCCTCTATCAAGAATGTATGTTGGATATATGGGCTGACTCGATTTCTACCTTAGTTCTCCAACAAAACTTTAGAAACCATTGGCCCCTCTGGTAAACCAGAAGGCAACAATGTACATAGAGTGCACAATGCAGTCTCACCCGAGATGGCTTATGGGTGATTGCATGACCTAAGTGTCTGCAATCATGGAAGGGATGTAACTCATGGGATTGTTAGACATATTAGACTGCTTCTATTTTAACATGCATTCTACCATACCAACATTCATTAGTTCTACCATTCATTTAACCCTTAATATTCATTCTTCAGGAAATAACATGTGCATTGTAAATTAACCTTAACAAATTCATATCTTCATTCATTAATTCAATTCAAAGAAACAAATAAGGAAAACACACGTGAAGACACCATTTTTTACCATGGTTCACCCCCCGGGCTACACCCACAAAGATCTTCTTCTTATTTATTATTCTTCATCAAAAATTCCCTCGCTGCATGCATTACATCAAAAGTATAGAAATGGTGAGTTTGACTAGCGTCCCACCAGGCTCAACATATTGCAACCTGACCCTCTGTTATACTCCATAAGTCTCCATTATCTCCTCAACTATCCAACCAAAATAGATACTTCTACTCAAAACATATCAAAGACTCAAGACTCAAAAAGGTTCTCCAAGGTAATACATAAGTTCTCAAGTGATTGACACCTCCTATCTACCTCATACATCATATTTATACAAAAAATTGGGTAAAACCCCTTTACATTAACTACCAAAACCCTAATTCAAAGTGGCCTCAACTTGTC